>JASVEL010012285.1:0-254910 GCA_032618575.1 Nicotiana noctiflora | reverse complement strand
CTGATCCCAGCGGGAATGATGTCGTTCCCCGAAAAGTGGAACACATAATGTAAGTAGATACGTTATCTAGCATTTTCTTGCTTCTTTTTAGGTACATTTTTCCATGCACTTAATTTCTTTTGCTAAAGAAGCTGTAGCAATTTATCCTGGTACAGTCACGGACCTCTCTGGCTACATCAGATGGTTGGACTCAATTTTCCCATACACTGAGCGAGTGTGGCATGATTTGTTCCATGCTCGATGGGAAGCCAAGAACCATGGTGAGCCTTTACTCTTGCAGCAGTCATTCATTCTAATCGGAATTGTTATTGATAGTGTCCCAACTCCATGTGCTTACCTCTTGCATTCATGTAGGTCTAGGGGTGGTCCCTTGGATGAAGGAGGCGTTGCTTGGTGAAAATTGTACCTCGGGACCCGATGAAGGGAAGAAAAGACAAAGGGAACCGTTGAATGAACCTTCAAAATCCAAGAAGGTGAAGGTGGAAGAAACCACAGCCGACCCGTCATCCCTAATTCTAGAGGCAGCGGGAAGTCCCTGAGTTGAAGGTAAGGGGAAAATGATTTCTCAACAGTGTCCAAGGGAGGGGAAAACCTGATCGACCTTTATGCCATGGAAATAGTGGCTCCCGAGTCGGAGTGTGATGTCGTCGCGGTCCTATTTTGGGCTAGAGAGGCTACCGATGGAGTATCGGGTGATGCCCCCAAGCCAGATGATGGCCAAAATATCCCTAGAGCTGAGACACATTCGGTAGGTGGTTCAGAGGAAACCAATTCTGGAGCCCTATAGGGACAAGATGCGACTCTGACTGAACCTGTTGGTGTTATCATGGTGAGTGACTCTTCTCAGGGAACGATCTTACTTTATAGGGGAACATTTCCTGCGCAGGGGTGCTCCTCTAAGGCAGAGATGTGCTTTAAAAGCCTTTAGCAGCTCCCAAGGGAATTCTCTAGATCGAGGCTTCGCTCTTCTTCAGTGAGATGAATAGGATTTTTGTCCTCATATTCCCTTGAAAACTTCGTGTATTCTTCCTTTTCTGATGGTGACAGGTGAACACTGATGCACGTTTCTTTGAGATTTTCTGTATCTCCCAAATTAATGACCTTAGTTTCGTCCAACTTAGACTTAGGCCTATTCTCAAAATTCTCAACCTCTCTGATGACCTCTTCTGGTATATCATCCTCTTCTGAGTCTATATCTATTTGTTTTGTTGTTTCATTGCAAGTCACAATCGTTGGTTCATCGTCAGAGTAAGTAATAGTAACGCTATGTAAATAGAGAAAATGATAGAGAAAATAATTAGAGCGAGATATATGATAAACTGAAAGGCTTTGATTAAAATCATAATTGTTTGGAACATTGAATCTCTTTTCACAATTAAAGACAATTCGGAAAGAAATTCAGCTAGTGAAAAAATGAGATGCATGGTGGTGCTTATGTTTAGCCTTGCTACCCGAAGCTTTCTGGGCCCTGGTGGTTCTAATTGACCAGTTGCAGAAGTGTTCTCCTTGGTTCACAGCTTGTATGGAAGTGCCTTGCTCCCCTTCCTCCTCGAAAAGAACATAGTAGTCCATATTATCAACCTCCACAAATAGATTCTTCATGGCCGCCAATGCTTCATCTTCCTCTGATATACAGTATTTGTCGGTTGGAAAGTTTGCTTCAGGCTAGGTATCGAAAGCTCCAACGGATAGTAGGGGCCGCTCCATGCTGGCAACCTGTTCTTGAATTCTTCCCAAGTATAACCGTACCCTAACCCAAAAATAGTGCCATGCTTCTTTAGTTTGATGGGCTTAGTGTTCCCGTAGAGGTTTTTGCCGAGTCCCTTTCCAGGTTCGTACCCACACCAATTCAGGATACTTTTATCTTTTTATCCCACCATTTGTCCTTGTCTACAGCATTGACCCTTTCAATATGGTGGTATTTTTCTCTGCCTATTCTCCTTTGCTATGGTCTGGCGACTATATATGGGGTTTCTACCATCGCCATAAATAATCACCTCTTAGTGATTCCATTCGAACTTCACTACCTGATGCAGGGTTGATGCTACAACGTGGATCCATGGTCGTCCTAATAAGTTCTAGGATGTCGGGACATCTATCACTTGAAAGTCTATGTCGAACTATGTTGGTCCTATTTGCAAGCATATGCTGATTTCTCCAATAGTAGACCTTTATGACCCATCAAAGGCTTTGACATGATGGCCCCGTCGTTGATCTCGTGCAACCTCTTTAGGTTCTAAGAGTTATCAGTGGACAAATGTTGAGGTTGGATCCTCCATCGATCAAGACTCTAGTGATGAAATAATCCTTGCATGGAACGGTGATGTGTAGTGCCATGTTGTGGCTCAGTCCTTCCAGCGGCAACTCATTGTCACACCTCCTTTTTCCGCACCCGCGAGGGAGCGAGGGAGTTTTTCCAATTAAAGGACAATCGAAACGGGATTTATTTAATTAATTCAGAGTCGCCACTTGGAAAAATAATGGTGTCCCAAGTCACCGATTTAATCCCGAACCGAGGAAATTTTATGACTCTATAATGTAGTCGGCGAAACTAGAAACCTGGATAAGGAATTCTGTTAACCCGGGAGAAGGTGCTAGGCACTCCCGGATTCCGTGGTTTTAGCACGGTCGCTCAATTGCAATTTTTTGTTTCTATCTGATTCTTTTATATATTTTAACTACGCGCTTTTAATGCTCCGCTCTTATTTTTTAGAGGAATTGCGACGTCACGAAAACACATTTCGAGTCACACCGCAACCAGTACGCCTGTGACTTTAATGTATTTCAGTTTCGCCGAGAGTAAGATTTGGGTCACATAAATGCGCACCCGTATTTAGGAAAATAATTTACTTACAAATCGTGCCTAAAGAGTCTACCGTCTTTATTAACTTTGGGAAAGGACCGTGACATTCACCAAAACGGTCCTTCCAAGTCTAAGTTTTTTATAACCACTAATTTGAGGGCCCCGCAATTATATATTCTGTGCGGCGAGGCTCGTCTCATTTTTATTTAAGGTCAAACTAACGTGACTATGATTTTTTCTACTTAATTGGTCTCTAATAATAAACAAAGGTCCTAATTTATTATTATTAAGAAATGTTATAGCCTATCAATTAAACATTAACGGGCCAAGTGTCATTTTATCCTTAGGTCCGAGGAACTCAATTTATGCATGCTAGGTTAATTTTTTCCAACATGCTGGGCCCGAGATAGGCCCCAAAAGAAGGGCAGAACCGGCCATACATTAATTCGCTTGAGTAACACAGTATACTTATTTTTATTTTGAACGAATTAAACTTATTACAAATTAAATTTTCATGAGCTAGCTGTTGTATTTTATGAGGACTAGTGGTGAATTAATCTAGTTAATGAGAGTCGAGGTGCAGTTGATTTGCAAATGTTTCCTATAGCCCATATTTTATTATCCATTTAGAGTCTATAATCCTAAGAGAAGTATGTATGACTCTACAATCGAACATTGGTTATAGTAACATATTTTGTGTGAGTCATTATCTAGACATTTGATGCTCTCTTTAACAATCCGCGACAAAGTAATCACCTTTAACCGCTCAAGATGCACTTGCTTCAAATCTATTCTTTATTACTACAAAATTACACTAGAACCTTTAACTGGTAATATAAGTTCCAGAAATGCGGCCACACAAGCATACTATTTTGATACCTCTAACAGTCAACACTTGGAACAATATTGTTCATAGTCCAATATTAAAAAGAGTTGTGTTTGAACTATCTTATCTAATATCAAATATAAGTTCATTCATGATGAGTCTGTCTCTTTAACATTACAAATATTAAATGAAAACTAAGGCATTCTATAGTAAAATATCATCACTTGATTCTGCAAAGTAATACATATGCGATTATCGAACTTCCTATTGCCAGGGGGTAGAGTATACCTGGAAATTGGAAAAATGAAGGAGTAAGAGATCAGCTATAGCAGTGATGGCAATAGTAGCGGTGAATAGCAATAGTAGCAGTGAATAGCAATAGCCAAACACAACAGCAAACGACCAATGGACAACCAGCAAACCAGTAATAGCCCAACCCCAACACACTCAAGTGAACCAGATACAACACTCAGCAACAAAGAACCAACCAGCAAACACACAACAACCCCAGGCAGCAACAAACTCAATCACAGCAGTAGCAACAACTAATGGTAGCAATCGAATGAACCAGCAGCCTATACCAAGACTAATCACAACACTCAACCCAGGCAGTAACAAAAGAGCAGCAACAAATGGACCAAGAGCAACAACGATGCTGACCAACAGCCTCGAATGAGTACCTCAGCAACAACAATGGCCAAATGACTCAAACACTGAAGCAAACAATCGGAGCAATGACCACAAATCCTATCAAACGGTAGCCTTTTCTCTTCAGCTATTACTCTCCAGTGGGACTGTTTTCTTTTCTCTCCAGATACTCTCAAGTCTGTATATCTAATGTGTATCTATGAATATGCTGCTGTTTTTGCTTCTCCGGGATGCTCTCAAGTCTGTCTCTATAATCTGTGTCTGTGTATGCCTATCAAATGTATCCTATTTATAACCAAAAACAAACCTAGGACATCCAGATTTTGCAGAGACAGTCCCTTGCCCATCCCCTTCTGACAGAGCCCATCCTCCTATTTTTATTACTATCATATGTCTAAGTATGGTCCTATTATTTAAACAATGGCTTTTGTCCAGACATGGCTAAGTGTCCTGCTGTAACAGCAGGTTCCACTAACTTAACTCATGGGCAAGGTATTTTTAAATCCTAAGAAATGCCAATTCCGTTAATCTCTAATTAACAAACCCCAGATTCTGATCCAATTACAGTCCTAATATGCACTACACTTCATTAGTTACACCCTTCAATCCTTAACTAACAACAACTAATTCAATTCGTCACTTAATTAAACAACAGTTCAAAAGAAAGAAAAATCTCGATCCAAACAGTGATTCACAATGTGATTTACAGTGTCAAGTTCTGCCACAAAACTCCAATAAACAGACCTACGAGATTAATCAACAACATTCGTATAATTCACATAAGGAACAACAATCAATCATCGACTTAGTGATTCGAAGTGCTCAGGCAAACGAAACATGAAAAAATGCAGAATTCACTACTTGACAGTATCGTTTACAGCCAATTCGTGTTTCTATATCGCAATCTACTCCGACATATAAGCAAAACAAGAATGACCAAATAAAAGGTCTTACGGTGTAGAAGCAGGAAAGATTAAAATCAAACACCAAACAGATAGAAACGAACAACTATAATGAACACAACAACAAAACAAAAGGAAGAGAATGAGAAATGGGATACCTCAAGAAATTGGACGGACTCGGCTCAAAAGACTTCGAGTTTGCACTCTTTTGAAGTAAACAGACTTTAATTGAAGTGTTTTTCAAATGAAAAACACTCCAATTAAGGTCTATTGCCTTCAAACACCATTGACTCGACGCAATCCCTAATTTTTGGGTTCTAGGGTTCTTGAGGCGCGGATTTAGGGCTTTGACATTTCTGGTAAGATTCGAACCAAACCAAGGGTGGTTTGGGTGTGAGGGTGGTGTGAGGAGTCACCGGTGTGAATTCGGGGTGGTTTGGCGTAAGTTCGAGTTGACTCGAATCTTCAAATGAAGATTCGAGGAGTTCTGGAGTGATTCGAGGTAAAGGGGGGCTGGGATCGTGATGGGGGAGGTGAGGGGAAGGTTTTGGCGTTGGTTTGGGTTTGATTGGCCTACCGGAACCGCCGTGAGGCGATTTCCGGCAGGCGGAGCAAGGCGGCGTTACGCCGGGCGTTTGAGAGCTCTGAGGGAGATGAAGGGAGAGGGGGGGTCTGGCTTGGGGGGGCGGGGTAAGGAAAGGAGTTTATATATGTTTTGAGTAGTTAAATCCTGATCGTTGGATCAAACTTGATCAACGATCAGGATTCTCTCATTTAAACCAAACGGTGCCGTTTGGTTAAGTCCTAGGCTGAATGAATTTTGGAATTAACGGATTAATCTGGGCCGTTGGATAATAAAATCCAACGGTCCAGATCAAGCGTTACATAGGCTGAAACTGGACTGGTATGGGATTCGTTTGGGCCTGGTTTTCCTGGACTGAACTATGGCCCAATTCGATCTCATTGCTACACATATATATATGTACATGTATATATATATATATATATATATATATATATATATATATATATATATGCATACAATTATCCCACACAATTATATATCACCTAAAAATGTAAATCACATGACTTCGATATCAAACACTAAAAATGCAAAACTTAGCATATATTTTTTGTATTTTTTAATTTAAATAAATAAACGTGCACACAAAAGATAAAATAACACAAAAATCACAAAAATCATACCCAACACGAAACTATTTTTATTTTTGAATTTTCTGGGAGTACTTCTCAAGTAAGGCAAAAATCACGTGCTCACAGCTGCCCCTCTTTGCGCGTAAACACGCAGAGTTTTCGTGCAAAGATAAATGAGCGGATATAAGCGATTTTTGCCCATTCGAACACTCCGTATGAAGCATTTTGGAAAAGTTTTTGACCGAACCTTGCTTCAAAGGTCTCCTACATATCCCTGGCTAAAAGGGAATCAAGTCAATGTAGTTCGGGAAGTTCTGGTAGCTGGGACTACCCTGCCTGTTGCGATCTCGCTGTTACTGCTATTGCCGCTGTTACTGCTGTTACCACTGCTTAACTGATTTCCTTGTTACACCGCGCTAAGCAACAAAACAAGAAGCTAGACTAGGTTACAGTACTACAAGTTCTTATCTATCCTTTTTAACTTGATCTTGTCGCGCTCCTTGCCATCTTGTCTGACTTGGCGTTCCTTCCGATGCTTCGTCTCTTCTTACGAACTTGGATTCATGCCGAAGATTTCTGTTACATTCTACCGCTTTCCTCTACCAAATTAAAACAGATCGCCACTCCATTCTCCAGGCGGGCTCCCTGACTTCAACTACTACTTCAAAATTAAATCGCCACTCCATTCTCCAGGCGGGCTCCCTGACTTCAACTACTACTTCAAAATTAAATCGCCACTCCATTCTCCAGGCGGGCTCCCTGACTTCAACTACTACTTCAAAATTAAATCGCCACTCCATTCTCCAGGCGGGCTCCCTGACTTCAACTACAACTTCAAAATTAAATCGCCACTCCATTCTCCAGGCGGGCTTCCTGACTTCAACTACAACTTCAAAATTAAATCGCCACTCCATTCTCCAGGCGGGCTTCCTGACTTTCAACTACAACTTCGAAATTAAATTGCCACTCCATTCTCCAGGCGGGCTTCCTGACTTCAACTACAACTTCAAAATCAAATCGCCACTCCATTCTCCAGGCGGGCTTCCTGACTTTCAACTACAACTTCAAAATTAAATCGCCACTCCATTCTCCAGGCGGGCTTCCTGACTTTCAACTACAACTTCAAAATTAAATCGCCACTCCATTCTCCAGGCGGGCTTCCTGACTTTCAACTACAACTTCAAAATTAAATCGCCACTCCATTCTCCAGGCGGGCTTCCTGACTTTCAACTACAACTTCAAAATTAAATCGCCACTCCATTCTCCAGGCGGGCTTCCTGACTTCAACTACAACTTCAAAATCAAATCGCCACTCCATTCTCCAGGCGGGCTTCCTGACTTTCAACTACAACTTCAAAATCAAATCGCCACTCCATTCTCCAGGCGGGCTTCCTGACTTTCAACTACAACTTCAAAATTAAATCGCCACTCCATTCTCCAGGCGGGCTTCCTGACTTCAACTACAACTTCAAAATCAAATCGCCACTCCATTCTCCAGGCGGGCTCCCTGACTTCAACTACAACTTCAAAATTAAATCGCCACTCCATTCTCCAGGCGGGCTCCCTGACTTCAACTACAACTTCAAAATTAAATCGCCACTCCATTCTCCAGGCGGGCTCCCTGACTTCAACTACAACTTCAAAATTAAATCGCCACTCCATTCTCCAGGCGGGCTTCCTGACTTCAACTACAACTTCACCGATTTCATCCTATCTTGATTACCTTCCTTGCCTCTTGTACCATTTCCTTCTTCCTGCATTGCCTCTCGGACCACCTTTTCTCCTGAATTATCCTGTCTCGGAATTGCCTTCCCCTGGGTCGTATTACTTTTCTTCTGGCTGCTGGGGGGTATCTTGGAACTGTTTACTCGCCTGCTAGGGATGATGTTGCTGAGGAAGTATTCTTTGTTTCCTTCACCCCTCATTCTCTTCCTTCTTCCCCTACCTCTTCCGGGACTCACGCTTTTGTTTCCTTGATCAAATTATAGGATGTAATACTGCTGGGGGAATCTCGAAGCCATTTTTCTTTTTCCAATAGCTGCTGGAGATGATATCCGGCTCAAAGATCACCCCATCTTGTGTTGCTTTCTACACTTATCCTCTGAGTCTTGCTTTCCAGAAACTTATCTTCTGCCCCAGTGTGATAAACTTCTGGACGGTATGCTTTTCTGCCGTCGGACCCTCTTTTCCTGCTTTAAATCAAAGAAAAATTGTTAGTTTCAAAACGCCGCGAGTGGTCGTGCCACTCTTGTTGAGGCCATTCTCTTTCCGCTGCTTGGCATCTCTCGAACTTTGAGGACGACGTTGACGCTTGCTTGGGAAGATGCTTTTTCCACGAACGACCTCTCATCTTTCCTTTTATTCCACTCTTTGGTTTGGTCCGACTCTTCTAGCCGGTGATCTGTCGCGTGAAATCATCTTTCGGACATGCCACGTGTGTCCATCATACTCCATAATTCTTGCGAACCTTCCACTCAGCCTGTCATCCCAATCTCACTATCGTAACGACTTCTGTCTCATTGCCTTGTTCCATGCCTATTCATTTTCAATATACTGCTTTGGGAGACTTGGTAGTAAGCTTTGAAACATCAATTTTCGAAAATGAAAGAAAAAAAAAGAATACTGACCGCAAATGACAAAAGGAGAGAAAAACTTTTCTGAACTCAAAAAATAGGGAAAACTTATCTGAATGTGTGCCTGATCCAACGTTATGCCGCGCCTTTGAGATTAAACTACCCAATCTATTCATGTCAATCACTTTCTGATACCGCGTCCTGCTAGAGGTAAACGGATGTCCCAACCTTGTCTCATGCAGACATCTTGTAACCATCTCGTCCTGTCACCTCACAGTGCCCTTCGAAGGGTTTTCACTAATGAGATTCTCTCATTTCTCTCTATCTCCCGTCGCCTTAAGGTGCCCGTAAAGGTTTTCACCGTAAGACTCTCTCATTTTATTTCTCTCGACTTCCTTCGCCTTAAGGTGCCCGCGAGGGTTTTCACCGTTAAGACTCTCTCATTTATGCTTTCTTTCCTTGCGGCGGGGTATCACCCCTGAGATTCCCTCTAGAGCGTTATCCCCTTTCGGCTTGTGCATTCTGGATTCAATCGAGGGTCGGGATGTCACTCTTGGCTTTCATTCGCATGACTTGGCACTTCTCAAATACTGATCGAGAGGTCTTTCTGGTTTTTGACATGGTTTCTGCGCGTGAGGCTGAAGAAAAGGGTTTAGCCTCAACGGTTAGCTTATTACAACTTTCGGAATCCACACTATCTTTCAAACGAAACAATGACTTCTGCCCCAGTTTTGTTGCTTGGGGGATTTTTGATTTTTATTTTATTATGACCGAGCCGTGTGGCGCCTACGTATCCTTCTTGAGGAATCAGGGTCGAACGTAGTTCACTTTTTCTTGTATTACTTCTTTGTTTCTTTTCTATTCTGTTACACATCTTCCTTGATGATTCCGAAAGAGGGTATATGAAAGAACAATTAAGGCTCAAATGGGGAAACAAAGGTTAAAGTGTTTGGGTAGTAGAAAAATTGCCTCTGTCATTTCATTCTCCGAAAAATGCCAAGTACACACAAACGAAACCAAATGTTGACAAATGCATTAAAGAATTACACATAATATCTCTTAGCTGCATCAGAATTAATAGCCATATCGGTGCATCTTCCCTCGACATCCGTCAGACATAGAGCGCCGTTGGATAATACTCTAGTCACCACAAAAGGTCCCTGCCAATTTGGAGCGAACTTGCCTTTCGCTTCGGCCTGATGGGGTAGAACTCTCTTCAGCACATGTTGTCCCACTTCAAATCTCCTGGGACGTACCTTCTTGTTATATGCTCTCGCCATTCTCTTTTGATACAATTGGCCGTGACATACTGCTGTCAATCTCTTTTCATCAATCAAGCTCAATTGCTCTAATCGGGTTTTGACCCACTCGTCGTCATCAATCTCAGCTTCAGCGACGATTCGGAGGGATGGAATCTCAACTTCTGCGGGTATTACTGCTTCGGTCCCGTATACCAACAAGTAAGGAGTTGCACCTACCGAAGTCCGGACGGTAGTGCGATAACCCAACAACGCAAATGGTAACTTTTCATGCCATTGCCTAGATCCTTCTATCATCTTCCTCAATATCTTCTTTATGTTCTTGTTTGCTGCCTCGACCGCACCGTTTGCTTTTGGGCGATACGGTGTGGAATTTCGGTGTGTAATCTTGAACTGTTGACATACCTCTTTCATCAATCCACTGTTAAGATTTGCACCGTTATCTGTAATGATCATCTTCGGGATTCCGAATCTACAAATGATGTGGGAGTGTACGAAGTCCACCACTGCCTTCTTGGTCACTGATTTGAATGTTTTGGCCTCCACCCACTTGGTAAAATAATCAATCGTTACCGGAATGAACCTGTGACCATTGGAAGCCGCAGGCTCAATAGGTCCAATAACATCCATACCCCATGCGACAAACGGCCATGGTGCTGACATTGTATGCAATTCAGTCGGCGGAGAATGAATCAAATCTCCGTGTATCTGAAACTGATGGCATCTTCGCACGAAACTTATACAATCCCGCTCCATAGTGAGCCAATAATATCCTGCTCGAAGAATCTTCTTTGCCAATACGTATCCGCTCATGTGTGGTCCGCAAACTCCCGAGTGTATATCTGTCATCACTGTTGTGGCTTGACTTGCATCTATACATCTCAACAATCCCAAATCTGGGGTTCTTTTATACAGCACCCCTCCACTAAGGAAAAATCCGTTCGCCAACCGCCGAATAGCTCGCTTTTGATCTCCAGTTGCTTGCTCTGGGTATACTCCTAACCTGAGGTATTCCTTGACATCATGAAACCATGGCTCACCATCCACTTCTTCCTCTATCACATTACAATAAGCATGTTGATCCCGGACACGGATATGTAACGGATCGACACGAACCTTGTCCGGGTGATGTAGCATTGACGCTAAAGTAGCCAACGCGTCGGCAACCTCATTATGCATCCTTGGGATGTGCCTGAATTCTACCGATCGAAAGCGTTTGGTCAAATCATGCAAACACTGACGATATGGGATAAGCTTTAAATCTCTGGTTTCCCATTCTCCCTGAATCTGATGTACCAGAAGGTCCGAGTCCCCCAAGACCAAGACGTCCTGTACATCCATGTCCACCGCTAATCGCAACCCCAAGATACATGCCTCGTACTCGGCCATGTTATTGGTACAGTGAAAACGCAGTTGAGCAGTAACAGGATAATGATGTCCTGTTTCAGATATGAGCACGGCCCCTACTCCGACTCCTTTTGCGTTTGCCGCTCCATCGAAGAAGAGCTTCCATCCTGGATCCTTGGTTGGTTCTAACCCCTCAATCTGCAATACTTCCTCATCTGGAAAATACGTCCTCAAAGGTTCGTATTCGTCATCAACGGGATTTTCAGCTAAGTGATCGGCCAGGGCTTGAGCTTTCATAGCCGTCCTTGTCACGTATATGATGTCGAATTCCGTAAGTAATATTTGCCATTTTGCTAACCTCCCTGTAGGCATAGGTTTATGGAAAATATACTTCAACGGATCCAGGCGCGAAATGAGGTAAGTGGTGTAAGAAGACAAGTAGTGTTTCGGCTTTTGGGCTACCCAAGTCAGGGCGCGACATGTCTTTTCTAGATGAGTGTACTTGACCTCGTGGACTGTAAACTTCTTGCGAGGTAGTAAATGGCCCGTTCCTTCCTACCGGTAAGATCATGCTGCCCCAGTACGCAGGCCGAACGAATTCTCCAAAACCGTCGGATAAAGAATCAGGGGTCTACCCGTTCAGGCGGAACTAGTACGGGTGGATTTGACGGATACCCTTTGATTCGGTCAAACGCTTCCCTGACATTCTGCCGTCCATTCTATCGCGGCGTCTTTCTTCAATAGGCGGAATATGGGTTCACGGGTTGCCGTAAGCTGGGCAATAAACCTACTGATGTAATTCAACCTTCCCAACGGACTCATTACCTCTGTTTTATTCTTCGGCGGGGGTAACTCCTGAATGGACTTGATTTTGGATGGGTCCAACTCAATGCCCGTCGGCTGACGATGAATCCTAGCAACTTTCCTGACGGAACTCCGAATGCGCATTGGGCTGGATTGAGCTTGATGTCGTATCTTCGAAGTCTTTGAAAGAACTTCATGAGGTCAGCAACATGGTCCTCTTGACGTCTGGATTTCACGATCACATCATCCACGTACGCCTCAATTTCCTTGTGTATCATGTCATGGAATACCGTAGTCATTGCCCTCATATATGTTGCTCCTGCATTCTTCAAACCAAACGGCATCACTCGGTAGCAATAAGTCCCCCACGGCGTGATAAAAGCCGTCTTTTCTACGTCCTCTTCGTCCATCAAAATCTGATGATATCCCGCATAACAGTCCACAAAGGATCCAATTTCGCGTCCGGCACAATTATCAATCAGGATATGGATATTGGGAAGTGGGAAATTATCCTTAGGACTTGCCTTGTTGAGATTGCGATAGTCCACGCATACCCTGATCTTTCCGTCTTTCTTTGGCACCGGTACTACGTTAGCCAACCATTCAGGGTATCGAGTGACACGAATGACTTTCGCCTGCAACTGCTTGGTTACCTCCTCCTTAATCTTCACACTCATCTCCGTCTTGAATTTCCGCAGCTTTTGCTTGACGGGAGGATATGCCGGATCGGTGGGTAATCTATGAACCACTAGATCAGTGCTGAGTCCTGGCATGTCGTCGTACGACCACGCGAAAATATCTTTAAACTCCATGAGCGTTTTGATCAGTTCTTCTCTCAGATTGGGTTCAATATGGACACTTATCCGGGTTTCTTTGACGTCATCCGCATTCCCTAGATTAACGGCCTCGGTATCATTTAAATTCGGTTTGGGCTTTTCCTCGAAGTGACTTAATTCTTCACCGATTTCTTCCACGGCTTCATCATCGCCGTACTCTGACTCACTCTCGTCACTTCTTATTTCATGTGTTATTATTTCCAAACCCGATTGACTTTCTAGGCTGGGTTGATTAATCTTTAAGCACGCCATATCATTAAGATCAGTTGCAAGAAGGCTGTTCAGAAAAGTAAAAAGAATAAAAGATAAACAAAATTAGACACGAAGGAACCAAATTTCATTGATGGGAATTGTACAAAGGGAAAACAAACTGCAAACTTAAATCAAAAATAAACAAAACAAACGGGATTTTACTCCGGGGACAAACCCCCAATACAAAACTTCGAAAGAAAAACAATCCAAGACAAACTACCAAGACTCCTTCCGGACAGGGAGAGGAGTAGCCTTCCAGTTATTCAGTTTTGCCTTTGGTCCCACAAATTGTATCTCGGCGTGACTAGATCCTTCACCGTCCTCGAGCATACATACATATGTGAATAGGTCTTCGAACTTCCTGACGAACTCTTCGTCTGGCCTGACCGTAGGACCGGGAATCTTTGTCGCTGGATGTCCTCTTGCTCCGGACCTGACAAAAGATTGGGAAAGGCGTGGAACAGGCTTTGGGAGCACCCGTGTTTTCTGCTTGCTCCTCTTTGCTCGCCGGATGTCCTCTGAGGTTGGCTGGAATCCCAAGCCGAAGGTTCCCAAGTTTTCGACCACTGATACCGGTTGTATAATTCCTTGCAGAGATGCACCTAGCCCTTTACCGGGTATGAAACCATGTCGCAACATTTCATGCGCCACCATGACATCCACAGTAATTGTTCTGTCGCCGGGAATACATTCCCCTTCCGGAACTCGGTGGGCGGACACCACATCGCAGACCTGATACACCCACGGCCCAACGTCGTCTTCTGTTTCAACAAAGGGAATGATGGTGCCTGATTGTGGATCGTTCTCTCCGTGGACGACGATCTCCTGCTGGTCCCATTCAAACTTGACGAGCTGGTGTAAGCTGGACGGAACTGCTCTTGCAGCATGAATCCATGGTCGCCCTATTAGGAGGTTATATGACACCACCATGTCCAGCACCTGGAATTCCATGGTGAACTCCACTGGCCCGATTGTCAAGACTAGCACTATGTCACCGACCGACGCTTTGCCTCCTCCGTCGAACCCTCGAACACATACGCTGTTCTTGCGTACCCTGCCGATGTCTACCTTCAATTTGCCCAGTGTAGAGAGAGGACAAATGTTAGTACTGGACCCATTATCGACCAAGACTTTGGTAACCACCGCCTCTTCACACTTCACCGTGAGATATAAAGCCCTGTTATGCTCAGTGCCTTCCTCAGGCAACTCGTCATCGGTGAAGGTGATCCGATTTGCTTCGAAGATCCTATTGGTGATCTTCTCCAAATGGCTCACTGAGATTTTATCCGGTACATGTGCCTCATTCGGGACTTTCATCAATGCTTGCCGATGTTCTTCAGAATGTATCAGCAAGGATAGCAATGATATTTGCGCCGGAGTCTTCTTCAACTGCTCTAAGACGGAGTAGTCGTGCAGCTTCATCTTTTTCAAGAATTCTTCTGCTTCTTCATCAGTGACCGGCTTTTTCAATACCGCCGGAGTGGTCTTCCTCAATTCCGCAGGGGCAAAACATCTCCCCGAGCGGGTCAACCCTTGGGCTTCACAAACTTCCTCTTTCACCTCCTTTCCTCTGTAGGTCGTTGTAATCCGAGCATAATTCCATGGGACAGCCCGGCTATCAGTTACTGGCAACTGTGTTGCCGGTTGGATGATGAAAGGATCCATTCGAACGCCTGCTACTGTCAAAATGGGCTTGATTGCTGCCCCTGGTACAACTATCTTGGCCGGCTTCACCGGTACTTCGTTCACACTTTCCTTTCCTGCCTCCGACTCCCCTGGCATGTCCTTCTTGCAACTGGGCGACCCATCAAAGCTTGGCCCTTTTCTCGTTCCTGCCCCGCTAGACTTAATCATCATTACGGTCTGAGAGGCTTTCTCTTTTCCTTCCTCCGCCCGTACCAACTCAATCATATTGGTCTCATGATGAGCTGGGAGCGGGTTTTGGTTGATGTTGGGCTCTGTTGGAGTCTGGACCTCAATCCTGCGAGTGTCAATGAGCTCCTGGATGGCCGTCTTTAGCCTCCAACACTTTTCCGTATCATGTCCTGGACATCCCGAGCAGTAGGCACAATTTACTGAATGGTCCAGGTTCTTCGGAAGAGGGTTTGGCAGCTTAGCTTCAACCGGATTCAGCAACCCTACCTGCTTTAACCGGTGGAACAGACTGGTGTAAGACTCTCCTAAGGGAGTGAAAGTCTTTGGCCTCGGTGCCCTGCCGCCCCTGAATGCCTGGTTCGGACGGAAGCTCGCGCCCGAAGGGTTTCTGTAAGCTCTTGGGGGTAGATGATTGTTCTGGGGGTTTGGTGCCTGCCACGGTGCATGAGCGGGAGGTGCAGAATATGACTGTGCATGGTGGACAGTAAAATGAGGATGAGGTGCGGGATAGTAATGTTGCGGGTAGCTATATGGGTTGTGGGGGTAATTTTGGTGGTGAGGTTGGGGTGGGCTATATTGGGGTGCGGGGCCTCTATTTCTGAACCATGCCCCGGACTCGACGGCCGCAACTTCCTCTCTCCTCTTCTTCCCCAGTACTCCTCCAGTACCGCTTTGGATAGCCTGAGTGGTGGCTTTCAGTGCTGAGTAGCTCATGATCTTGTTGGCCTTCAAACCCTCCTCGATCATACCCCCCATTTTTATCACCTCGGTGAATGATTTGCCTACGGACGTTACCAGATGTCCGAAGTAGGTGGGCTCTAATGTCTGCAAGAAGTAGTCCACCATCTCGCTTTCTCTCATCGGCGGATCTACCCTGGCCGCCTGTTCCCTCCATCGGAAACCAAATTCCCTGAAGCTTTCAGCAGGCTTCTTCTCTAGTTTTAGCAATGATAGGCGGTCGGGGATTATCTCAAGATTGTATTGGAACTGGCCGATAAAAGCTTGAGCCAGATCATCCCACGTAAACCATCTACTGGGATCCTGTCTAGTGTACCACTCCAACGCCGATCCTCCCAGACTCTGGCCGAAGTAGGCTATCAGAAGCTCGTCCCGTCCTCCGGCCCCTCTCATTTTACTGCAAAACCCCCGCAGGTGGGCCACTGGGTCACCATGCCCCTCGTATAGGTCGAATTTGGGCATTTTAAATCCTGCGGGCAACTGGACGTCCGGAAATGGACACAGATCCTTATAGGCGACGCTGACCTGGTTGCCTAAACCGTGCATGTTCCTGAAGGACTGCTCCAGGCTTTTAACTTTTCTGGCAACTTCCTCGTGTTCCGAACTTTGGAAGTGTTTTTCCGGTTCTGCCGGATTATCCCAATGAGGTGTATGTGATTGTGGTTCGGGAGCCCTGAAAGTAGGCTCTGGAGGATAGTAAGAGTTGTCATGGATCTGAACATATGGCTCGCTGGCCGGCCTTTGCAGAGGAGCAGGTGGAGGTGCTACAAAAACAGGAGTGACTGGAGGAGGATTTGGTTTGGCTGGCGGAATGTGGGTGACATATGGATTTTCCCCCTGAAAGTATGGATAGCTCGGGGCGCTTGTTGAAGGATCGATGGGCGGATGTTCCGGAGCTGAGGCGAGAGTAGGGCGGTTTGGTGAAGACTGTTCCCTGGCCCAGGCCAAGTGCATCTCTGTTATCTGTTGTTTTAACCGGTCTACTTCTTCCTTCATGATTTGTAGCTCGGACTTTTCTTCCTCAAGACTCTTGCCAGAACTCGACATGCTTACTGTAACCGGTCCTTTGGATCTAGTACGGTAGTGATGGCTGGCCAGGATATTCTGTCAAACCAACTGCTAAACTTTCTGGAATACGCAACAAACTTGTTAGTTCACCGAGTTTGACGGATATGTTATAGCACGTTGGATGCAATGCACCTAACCAAATAACCCTTTCTACGTGTACTCTTTAACATGCGTCATTCCGGCCCTTTTTTCTTTTTCTTTTTCTTTTTCTTTTTCTTTTTTCTTCTTTTTTTTTTTTCTTTTTCGACTATCTTTGCAAGCCTTATTGTTATTTAGCCTTTGGATTCTTTTTCTTTCCTTTTAGTGGTGGTCGAATCTTATGTGGATTGCCTACGTATCACGACCCGCGTGAATCAGACCGAGCGTAGTTCTGGTAACAAGATTGTGGAAAAATTCAGTAACTTTTATATCAAATAAACCGTGTAGTTACAAAACACGTCTTACAACAATCAACAAAACAAAAGAAAATGCTTGACTGGGGAAAGTAAAGATAGAACTGCCAACTGGCCTGACTCGACATTTCAAAATACATTTTCAATCAAAAATCTAATGCCCTCAAATCCCTGGGGGCCCGCGAGGCATCATTCGGCCTTGCCGCAGGCCTTGGTGTGAGGTCCTTGTGCAGTTCCCTTAACTCTTCCATGATCCGATGAACATAACCCATAATTGAAGCGAAAAGGTCGGCGCGGGGCATTCGTTCACAAGCTAGGCACTTCATGGTGACATAGTGCCCGATTTCTCCAATTCTATCCTTGATCATGTCCCTTTCTCCGAGTAGCCGCTCTATTTGCTGGTTTTTCGCCCCCAACCTTCGAGCATTGTTGGTGACTTGGTCTAGGAGCCTATCCACTTGTCCTTGCAGTCGGGCCATCAAATTGTGGCAGCGGTCGAGGTCTGCTCCGGCATCTTGGGCTTGCTTAAAAACCCGCTCTCTGAGGACAACATTTGCTTCCCTTAAACTGGTGACGATATCAGTGTAATCCTCTTCTACCCGTTGTAGGTGAAGTGCATGTTGATGTGCCTCCTTTCTCCAGCCAACTCGGATCCTCACTATTTGGGCCTTAGACTCTTCCAATTCTCTTTGGACATCGGCAACCTGGCTTTTCAAACCCTTTATCAATTTTTCGTCTGCCCGACTCCTCAACTGTCTGTCAGCATCCCTTTTCATTTGCTGGATTTGAGCTCTCAGAAAGTCATTTTCTTGCGCCAACTTCTTTTTATCTCCTTCGTTGGCGGCGGCTTGCACATCCCTTTCAAATTGAAGATCTTGGACCCGTTGCTCTATCTTGCCGATCCTGGTTTTGTAAACCTCTTCCTTAGCCAACCAGTCCCATTGGTCTTGGGACGCTTCAGCAAATTCCCTGAGGTGAGGTCTTTTGGCTGGTCTTTCCCCCGACGTTTCTCCTTTGTACCAAGTAAGATATCTAGGTGCAACCTCTCCTCTAGCTCGGTCATGCACACAAGTGTTTGCCTCTAGATATTGGCATTTGCTCCAGATCTGGCGGACCCTCGCTTCCGGGAATTGACCATCGGGACCAATTTCAATAACCTGGGTACTCAGGTCTTCTTCTTTGGGTACTATCTGACACCTCCCGAGCTGTCTCAACACCCGATGGGGCGCGTAAGGTTGAATGCTTTTAAGTCCCATTAAGAGAAAGGGGGACTTAGCTGCTGGCATGTACACGATTCTGTCTATCCGCAACCAACCCAACGCCCATTGTATTTGGCTTGCGTTGAGAGCCTGAAAGTATGCCCTCCATGCCAATGTTCCTTCAAGCAAGACGACCCTATCAATCCTTGTATAGAATTCGCTTATGCAAGTTTTCTCAACCAGACCATATCTCAAGAATTGGGTGCGGCGACACAGGTGCTCGATCATCTACATCTGTAGCAGTAAATTACAGCCTTCGAAAAAATCTCCCCCGGCTTTGCAGATTGTGAGGGCTCGATATATGTCAGATAGTATCATAGGAGCAAGAGTACTTTCGCTTTGGTCAAGCAAAGTACTGACGACTCCGGCTAGCTTTATATCAATGTTCCCGTCTTTCCTCGGGAATACCACGAGTCCTAAAAAGGCTATCATGAAAGCAACTCGTCTGTGCTCCTCCCATTTCGGGCGATTACCCTTGCTGCACAATTTGTTTTCTGGGTTGTCGAAACCTCCCGCATGACCGTACCTTTGATAGATGAAGTCCAAAGTACAAAACCCTCGTGCTAGATCCGGGTTACGTACCGTCCTGGCCGTCTTTAGTGAGTCTAAAAACCGGTGTACGGCGACAACCCTGGGGGCGATTAGATATTGCTGCCCCAATGGTATATCGGTGTTTCCAATGTATCCGGTCATTTCCTCAACAGTTGGGGTGAGCTCGAAGTCCGAGAAGTGAAAGACATTGTGCGCGGAGTCCCAATATGTGACCAAGGCTCTTATGATGTCTCCCCGGGGTTTTATTTCAAGCAGACCCGGGAGACCTTTCAAATACTTTTTAACCTCATCCCGTCCTCCTTGGCCTAGATCATTCCACCATAGCCGTATTTGTACCGGAATTTTAGTCATGAGTGAAAAGGGTTCATTTTGAATCGTGCTCATCCTGCACATTTATTTAAAGAAATCGATCATTTTGGCTGGCAATGATTTTTTCAAAATTTACAGATTTTGGTATATATTTCTGAAAAATGGCAAGTTGGACCCGACGGGGGTTGCCTACGTATCTCACTTCCGGTGAGAATCAAACTCGCGTAGTTCGGTCCGTCAAGACAAACTATTTCTTTTATTGACCGACAAAACACACTTTGTTAAGAAATACATTTTCCTTTATTGACCGACAAAGAAAACACATTTTGTCAAAAAACACATTTTCTTTTATTGACCGACAACAAAAAAAAACACATTTTGTTAAGAAACCCATTGTCGTCAAAGTCAACCTTCCGTTGTCTCTTGTTAACAAACTATTGGTTTTGTTGGTAAGACCCATTTTTGTATTTTCTGAAAATATCTATTTACCCACACTGTTTCCTTTTTTTTTTCATTTCTCCTCAGTATTTAAAAGCCGGTCAGCATGCAAGTTCGAATAAATGCTTGAAACAAACATGGCATGGCAAGATGGTCTTTCATTTCAGGTTGCCTGTCCTAGACGGACCCAACCCCTGTGTTGAGTCCCCTAAGTCAAATGCAACATGATGCAAATAAGCGTTCCTACTAGGGATCCGGCATGAAGTTACGTTATTCTAAGTTTAAAAAAACCTGGGTATGTGTTCTAGACTGTGTACCCGAGCGGACAACTCGAGTTGAGGAAGGAGCTCCTTTCCGGGAACCAAAAGGCCAACCGGCTTAGAAACTTTCCGAGCCTCTTTATTATTTCGGGTTATGACACTAACAGAATAAGGAGTCTCAACCAGTGAGCACATCCCGGGGGTGAGAAGTGAAGGGTTTGCGGCACAGTTTTATATACAGTTCACGTAATATCAAAGCGGTAGACATATAACAGTTTGTATGTACAGTGCAGCTAGTATCAAAGCGGTAGACATGTAGCACGTTAATTAAACATGTAATAGAATCAGATATAGACAAAATAACAATTTAAATGAGCTCGAGTTCTTAAACCCTGAACCGAAGTTCTGGGTTCTGTCCCCAGCAGAGTCGCCAGAGCTGTCACACCTCCTTTTTCCGCACCCGCGAGGGAGCGAGGGAGTTTTTCCAATTAAAGGACAATCGAAACGGGATTTATTTAATTAATTCAGAGTCGCCACTTGGGAAAATAATGGTGTCCCAAGTCACCGGTTTAATCCCGACCCGAGGAAATTTATGACTCTGTAATACAGTCTGCGAAACTAGAAACCTGGATAAGGAATTCCGTTAACCCGGGAGAAGGTGTTAGGCACTCCCGGATTCCGTGGTTTTAGCACGGTCGCTCAATTGCGATTTTTGTTTCTATCTGATTCTTTTATATATTTTAACTATGTGCTTTTAATGTTCCGCTTTTATTTTTTAGAAGAATTGCGACGTCACGAAAACACATTTCGAGTCACACCGCAACCAGTACGCCTGTGACTTTAATGTATTTCAGTTTCGCCGAGAGTAAGATTTGGGTCACATAAATGCGCACCCGTATTTAGGAAAATAATTTACTTACAAATCGTGCCTAAAGAGTCTACCGTCTTTATTAACTTTGGGAAAGGACCGTGACATTCACCAAAACGGTCCTTCCAAGTCTAAGTTTTTTATAACCACTAATTTGAGGGCCCCGCAATTATATATTCTGTGCGGCGAGGCTCGTCTCATTTTTATTTAAGGTCAAACTAACGTGACTATGATTTTTTCTACTTAATTGGTCTCTAATAATAAACAAAGGTCCTAATTTATTATTATTAAGAAATGTTATAGCCTATCAATTAAACATTAACGGGCCAAGTGTCATTTTATCCTTAGGTCCGAGGAACTCAATTTATGCATGCTAGGTTAATTTTTTCCAACATGCTGGGCCCGAGATAGGCCCCAAAAGAAGGGCAGAACCGGCCATACATTAATTCGCTTGAGTAACACAGTATACTTATTTTTATTTTGAACGAATTAAACTTATTACAAATTAAATTTTCATGAGCTAGCTGTTGTATTTTATGAGGACTAGTGGTGAATTAATCTAGTTAATGAGAGTCGAGGTGCAGTTGATTTGCAAATGTTTCCTATAGCCCATATTTTATTATCCATTTAGAGTCTATAATCCTAAGAGAAGTATGTATGACTCTACAATCGAACATTGGTTATAGTAACATATTTTGTGTGAGTCATTATCTAGACATTTGATGCTCTCTTTAACAATCCGCGACAAAGTAATCACCTTTAACCGCTCAAGATGCACTTGCTTCAAATCTATTCTTTATTACTACAAAATTACACTAGAACCTTTAACTGGTAATATAAGTTCCAGAAATGCGGCCACGCAAGCATACTATTTTGATACCTCTAACAGTCAACACTTGGAACAATATTGTTCATAGTCCAATATTAAAAAGAGTTGTGTTTGAACTATCTTATCTAATATCAAATATAAGTTCATTCATGATGAGTCTGTCTCTTTAACATTACAAATATTAAATGAAAACTAAGGCATTCTATAGTAAAATATCATCACTTGATTCTGCAAAGTAATACATATGCGATTATCGAACTTCCTATTGCCAGGGGGTAGAGTATACCTGGAAATTGGAAAAATGAAGGAGTAAGAGATCAGCTATAGCAGTGATGGCAATAGTAGCGGTGAATAGCAATAGTAGCAGTGAATAGCAATAGCCAAACACAACAGCAAACGACCAATGGACAACCAGCAAACCAGTAATAGCCCAACCCCAACACACTCAAGTGAACCAGATACAACACTCAGCAACAAAGAACCAACCAGCAAACACACAACAACCCCAGGCAGCAACAAACTCAATCACAGCAGTAGCAACAACTAATGGTAGCAATCGAATGAACCAGCAGCCTATACCAAGACTAATCACAACACTCAACCCAGGCAGTAACAAAAGAGCAGCAACAAATGGACCAAGAGCAACAACGATGCTGACCAACAGCCTCGAATGAGTACCTCAGCAACAACAATGGCCAAATGACTCAAACACTGAAGCAAACAATCGGAGCAATGACCACAAATCCTATCAAACGGTAGCCTTTTCTCTTCAGCTATTACTCTCCAGTGGGACTGTTTTCTTTTCTCTCCAGATACTCTCAAGTCTGTATATCTAATGTGTATCTATGAATATGCTGCTGTTTTTGCTTCTCCAGGATGCTCTCAAGTCTGTCTCTATAATCTGTGTCCGTGTGTGCCTATCAAATGTATCCTATTTATAACCAAAAACAAACCTAGGACATCCAGATTTTGCAGAGACAGTCCCTTGCCCATCCCCTTCTGACAGAGCCCATCCTCCTATCATATGTCTAAGTATGGTCCTATTATTTAAACAATGGCTTTTGTCCAGACATGGCTAAGTGTCCTGCTGTAACAGCAGGTTCCACTAACTTAACTCATGGGCAAGGTATTTTTAAATCCTAAGAAATGCCAATTCTGTTAATCTCTAATTAACAAACCCCAGATTCTGATCCAATTACAGTCCTCATATGCACTACACTTCATTAGTTACCCCCTTCAATCCTTAACTAACAACAACTAATTCAATTCATCACTTAGTTAATCAACAGTTCAAAAGAAAGAAAAATCTCGATCCAAACAGTGATTCACAATGTGATTTACAGTGTCAAGTTCTGCCACAAAACTCCAATAAACAGACCTACGAGACTAATCAACAACATTCGTATAATTCACATAAGGAACAACAATCAATCATCGACTTAGTGATTCGAAGTGCTCAGGCAAACGAAGCATGAAAAAATGCAGAATTCACTACTTGACAGTATCGTTTACAGCCAATTCGTGTTTCTATATCGCAATCTACTCCGACATATAAGCAAAACAAGAATGACCAAATAAAAGGTCTTACGGTGTAGAAGCAGGAAAGATTAAAATCAAACACCCAACAGATAGAAACGAACAACTATAATGAACACAACAACAAAACAAAAGGAAGAGAATGAGAAATGGGATACCTCAAGAAATTGGACGGACTCGGCTCAAAAGACTTCGAGTTTGCACTCTTTTGAAGTAAACAGACTTTAATTGAAGTGTTTTTCAAATGAAAAACACTCCAATTAAGGTCTATTGCCTTCAAACACCATTGACTCGACGCAATCCCTAATTTTTGGGTTCTAGGGTTCTTGAGGCGCGGATTTAGGGCTTTGACATTTCTGGTAAGATTCGAACCAAACCAAGGGTGGTTTGGGTGTGAGGGTGGTGTGAGGAGTCACCGGTGTGAATTCGGGGTGGTTTGGCGTAAGTTCGAGTTGACTCGAATCTTCAAATGAAGATTCGAGGAGTTCTGGAGTGATTCGAGGTAAAGGGAGGCTGGGATCGTGATGGGGGAGGTGAGGGGAAGGTTTTGGCGTTGGTTTGGGTTTGATTGGCCTACCGGAACCGCCGTGAGGCGATTTCCGGCAGGCGGAGCAAGGCGGCGTTACGCCGGGCGTTTGAGAGCTCTGAGGGAGATGAAGGGAGAGGGGGGGGTCTGGCTTGGGGGGCGGGGTAAGGAAAGGAGTTTATATATGTTTTGAGTAGTTAAATCCTGATCGTTGGATCAAACTTGATCAACGATCAGGATTCTCTCATTTAAACCAAACGGTGCCGTTTGGTTAAGTCCTAGGCTGAATGAATTTTGGAATTAACGGATTAATCTGGGCCGTTGGATAATAAAATCCAACGGTCCAGATCAAGCGTTACATAGGCTGAAACTGGACTGGTATGGGATTCGTTTGGGCCTGGTTTTCCTGGACTGAACTATGGCCCAATTCGATCTCATTGCTACACATATATATATGTACATGTATATATATATATATATATATATATATATATATATATATATGCATACAATTATCCCACACAATTATATATCACCTAAAAATGTAAATCACATGACTTCGATATCAAACACTAAAAATGCAAAACTTAGCATATATTTTTTGTATTTTTTAATTTAAATAAATAAACGTGCACACAAAAGATAAAATAACACAAAAATCACAAAAATCATACCCAACACGAAACTATTTTTATTTTTGAATTTTCTGGGAGTACTTCTCAAGTAAGGCAAAAATCACGTGCTCACAAGTGGCGATTTTGTTTCGAAGTTGTAGTAGAAGCCAGGGAGCCCGCCTGAAGAATGGAGTGGCGATTTTATTTCGAAGTTGTAGTAGAAGTCAGGGAGCCCGCCTGAAGAATGGAGTGGCGATTTATTTCGAAGTTGTAGTAGAAGTCAGGGAGCCCGCCTGAAGAATGGAGTGGCGATCTATTTTGAAGTTGTAGTTGAAGTCAGGAAGCCCGCCTGAAAAATGGAGTGGCGATTTAGTTTTGAAGATGTAGTTGAAGTCAGGAAGCCTGCCTTGAAGAATGGAGTGGCGATTTAGTTTTGAAGATGTAGTTGAAGTTAGGAAGCCCGCCTGAAGAATGGAGTGGCGATTTGGTTTTGAAGATGTAGTTGAAGTCAGGAAGCCCGCCTGAAGAATGGAGTGGCAATTTAGTTTTGAAGATGTAGTTGAAGTCAGGGAGCCCGCCTAAAGAATGGAGTGGCGATTTATTTTTTTGAAATTGGTTGAGGAAAGCGGTAGAGTATAACGGAAATCCCCAGCATGAATCCAAGTTCATAATCAAAAGGAAGGCAACAAGGATCAGAAAGATAGGTTCAGAATTCGAAGGAAAATAGTTCGAAGATCACAACGAGGGACCAATGGTCGGAGTTCGGCAATCAAGATAGGCCGAAATAACAATTGTCAGAGGAGAAGAAGCATGTAAAGAAACATCAGAGACAACAGGATGGCAAGGAACATGACAAAATCAAGTTGAAAGGATAGATAAGAATTTGCAATACTGTAACTTAGTCTAGCTTCTTATTTTTCGTTTAGCACGGTGTAATAAGGGGATCAGTTAAGCAGTGGCGCCAGCAGTAACAGCAAGATCACAACAGTCATGGTAGTCCCAGCTACCAAAACTTCCCGAACTACATTGACCTGATTCCTGTTTAGCCCAGGATATGTAGGAGGCCTCATGAAGTAAAGGCTCGGTCAAGATCTTTTTAGAAATGCTTCACACGGAGTGCTCGAACGGGCAAAAATCGCTCGTATTTGTTGGTTGATTCGGCTTGCCCATTCACACTAGGTTGATAAGTGTGAGCACGTGATTTTTGCCTCACACGAATTACTCCTAAAAGATTCAAAAAAAAGAGTTTTTGCGTTGTTTGCAATATTTGTGGATTTTGGTATTATTTTTCTTATTATTCGTATCTGGGTGTGCATGCATATTTGATTAAATTAATAGAAAAATACAAAATATATATATATATATATATATATATATATATATATATATATATATATATATATATATATATATATATATATATATATATATGTAATAGCGTTTGGAACTTATTTTTAAAGTTTTGAATTAACTAGTAAATGGAAAATCACAAAATAATAAGGGTGTATTTTATTTTGTTGCCATTATATGATTTTATTCTCTTTGTTAATTATGTGTCAATTTTTGTTAAGTATTAATATCCTTATGGTTTTATTTTAATGATAAATTAATTAGAATGTTGGTTTTGTTATAAAAAAGGAAAGAAGAAAGGGCTGAAAATTACGTTTGGGCTTCTAAATCTGGAGCCCAAACGAGATAGTCAGCCCAAGTCTTGCATTAGCCCAGTCCGTCTCTCACAGACACCCAAACGACGTCGTTCCGTTTTAAGTAAAGAGATCCAAGCCGTCGATCAGCGTTGATCTAATGGATCTCATTAATCGCCCCATTGTTTGATCCTGGCCGTTGGATTCTCATCATCCAACGGCCGAGATTAAAGCGTTAATTTTAAACCTACCAAAGAACCCCCCAATACCCCCATACCCGTTCATTCTCTCCTAGACCCATCTTCGTCTCTCCCAGAGACGATCGAACTCCGCCGTGCCTCCGCCGCCCTCCGCCTACCGGAAATCGCCTCGCGGCGGTTCCGGTAGGCCAATCTCAACCAAATTAACACCGTAGAACCTCCTAGCCCCCCTCTATACGAATCCATCCTTCATTTTTCTCGAATCAAGCCCAAACCCTTCGAATCTTCAATCGAAGATTCGAGTTAAAACCCAAACCACGCCAAACCACCCCAAATTCACACCAGTGACTCCTCACACCTCCCTCACACCCTTACTAACCGTGGTCTTAGCTCGAATCTTGCCAAACCAGTCAAGCCCCAAAAAGCGGCACCAAGAACCCTAGAAATCAAATTAGGGATTTGGGGTCCAAAATCGAAACGAATTGGGGTCTAATAGACCTTAGTGGAGATGTTTTCATTTGAAAACATTTCGATTAAGTTCCGTTAGACTCCAAAATCCAAATGTGAGCCAAATCCGAGATTGGTCCGGGGTCGTTCGAGCTTTGATTTCGTCTTACATGGTATTTCTATTTTTCTTTCTTCATATTTAGTGTGTTAATTATGTGAATTTTTTATCCTTTGGTTCTTCTTTTAGTTTTCTATTTTTTCTTCATCTCCAGTAGACCTTTTATCCGGTCGATTCCTATCTCTATCTGTTTTAATTCAATGCTAATTGCTTTGTATGCATAGTTTATTTAACGTCGTCAACAAGTTAACTTGTTTGTATGATTGTTCATTACCTTGCATGTCCGTATTCAATTCACAAGTCTAGGGCCTGTTATTTGCTTGATGCTGGATTAGGAGTTAATTGGATATAATTGTTAGGATTTGAATTAGCTGACTGGGAAAGTAGATGTTAGCATTTTAAAATATTTCTAATGCCCTGCACATGAAGCTGGGCAGTGGAGCCTGCTGTTACAGCAGGGCACTTAGCCATGTCTGGACAGAGGCCATTGTTTAATTAATAAGACCCATACCTGGACACTGGATAGTGGGGAGTTTAGGGAAGCAATGTGATTTGGACAGAGATAGGAATGGGCAGGGGTAGTAGTTTAATTGGTGGCAGTCACTCAGGAGGGAATTTAAAAAACTATAAGTATAGGGTTAATATACACACAAGAGGGCAGTCTAAAACATTTCATACACACACAGACTCTTAGAGAGCAGTCTGAAACATTGATATACACGGAGGCTTAGACATTCATATATACACACAGGCTTAGGACTGGATTTTGGGGAGATAATTCTGAAACATACAGACATTTTTTGATACCTACAGAAACCTTAGAGAAAACAGTGATAGAGGACTTTTTGGGAGAGCATTCTGAAAGATACAAATAGATACACACAGGCCTTGAACAGATTTTGGAAGGAAAATAGCTCTTAGACAGAAAAATAGGCATCATTCCTTCGAGAGAAAACAGAAGTGAGTGTTTTGATTCTTCTTGGTTTGCCATTGGATCCCTGGTCACTGTTTCATTGGATTGTTGTTTTAAGTTCACACGAATCTCTGTCACACCTCTTTTTTACGCTGACCGCGTGGGCGCAAGATATAAAAGAGAGTTTTTCCAATTAAAGGACAACCAAAACGGGGTTCATTTATTGAGATTCGGAGTCGCCACTTGGGAGATTTATGGTGTCCCAAGTCACCGGTTTGAAACCCGAATTGAGGAAAGGTTTGACTCTATTTAATGGTCGGCGAACCAGAAATCCGGATAAGGAACTCTGTTAACCCGGGAGAAGGTGTTAGGCATTCCCGGATTCCGTGGTTCTAGCACGGTCGCTCAACTGTCATATTCGGCTTATTTATCTGATTTTTACAGTTATATACTTAATTTAAATTAATATCCCATTGCCGCTTTTATTATTATTATGATTTTGCGAAAAGAATGTTGCCTAAAAATACGTTTCGAATCACGTCACATGAAATGCACCCGGATTCTCGACACATTCTTATTCAACATTTTTGGGATTTGGATTTGGGTCGCATGAAATGCACACCCGTACTTAAGAAGGTAAAATTATTAAAACACGTGCCTAGAGCGATTACTTATTTACACTTTTGAGAAGGCCATGATATTTGCTAAGAAACAGCACATCTCGAAATCTAAGCGCTTTATATATACACTTATGAGGGCCCCTGCGATTTGTGTAACTGTTAGGCGAAGCGCACCTCTAATTCAAATTTAAAGCGAACCACATCCCGCTATATTTATTTAGGAATTGATTCCAAATTATTTAAAACATGTTACGAGCCACACTACATGAAATGCGCCTGTGGTTCCCGACACGCTTTATTTAATCTTGTTCAAAATTGGAGTCGGGTCACATGAAATGCACCCCCGATTCCTTTAATCTAAATACGTCGTTTAGTTGAGTAATAACGCACCAATTCCTACAGTATGACAAAATTCTACTCAACTATAACCAATTCGAGCAAACATACTATTAGTTAACTAAGTGAGTAGATTCGAGTCTATGGTGGACAATTATATGGAAAGAACTTACTTTGAATTCAAATAATCCCCAAAGAGCCACTATCATATATTTTATGCAAGTTCAAGATATCATTCCTTACAGGTGTTCAAATTACCTTAAACCTTCTACTTAAACAAATAGCTAATCTCAATTTTAACATAAGATCTAATATTAATAGATTTGGAAATTACACACCATGAATGGAGGAGATTTAAGCATAGATGCAGCAGGAATAACTCAAGTTCCTATGCATGTCCAACGACAGTGTGTTTGGATCTAAATGCATTTCTTATAACCCAAACCAGTATGATCGATCCAATTATGTGTACTCATTACAAACACAAGAACTTTGGACACTACATGTATTTGACAGATTCAACAGGGAGCTTCAGGCTTCATTTCCTCTTCAAACCAAGAAAACTATAATAACAGGGATGTGTACCTGGAATATGGAAAAAGAAGGAAGAGTGAGCAGTGACAAAGTGTGGCAGTCAGCAATATAGCAGTAACCAAACAGCAACCAAAGTGTCCCAGCAAACAGACTCCAGAGATAGAAATCAATGACCAAAGACTCCACCACTTCAAAGAGACCAACAACCAAGACTTCCAAATCAAAACAGACCCCTATACTTATGAAATACCCCAGGGGACTCGTGCACCCAAATGTTTGAACCACAATTGACTTCAAACAACAATCCAAATACCCAAAATTCTACCTATTACTTAAATCCAAGTATGTAACAGAAAAACAGAGAACCAACTATCTTTCAGCTTTAGAGTTAACTGAAACCTCCACTCAAACTAAAAGACCCTCCTGTATGTCTTAACTATGTTATTTGTATTTCAGAATGTTCAGAAAGCTTCCCCCTCTTACAATTCCCTCCCTAATGTATGCTGTTTTTTTGAAAGAGAAAAGAAGTCCCTGCCTATTCTCTTCAACCATCTATTTATACTTGAGAAACCAATGACACCCTAAGATACAATAATCAGAAGACCCACCCCTGCCCAAACTCTTCTCTGCCAGCCCATTATATGCTCTGTGTTTAGCCACTAAGTCCTGTCAAGTGTGGGCTTAAATCAGTTTAAATGTTAAGTGGAAACCTGGTGGAGTGCCCTGCTGTAACTGCAGGTTCCACTAGGCTGTGCAGGGCATCTTAATCTTAAAATATGCCCCCTCTGATTAATCACTGATGCTAACAGCCACCTCAGATTCAAAACGTAATTTAAAGTCACAAACAATTCAAGAACTTCACTTGGTAATGATTTCGGATCAAATCAATAACATTAATCACTATCCAGTGTTTTAACAGGAAAACTCGTATCACTAAGCGACGACATTTACTTAATTGATCCCAACATATACAATCAAGAACAAGCAAATGCCAAACAAATCCGTGATTCATGGTTTTTGACACAACAGGAGACCAACAAATATGAACTAATTAGCTTGACGACCTTAATCACACTAAGCATATCATTCATTTTTCAATCAAAGAAACAACAAGAATCGACCAAATAAAAAGGTCCCAAAGAGATGAAGAAAATAGAGAATTGGCGGAATAATAAAACAACAAAAAAAAACGAAAACTACAAACAATTAAACTGAAACGACAAATACAATTAAACAAGAACAGAAGTACCTTGAAACAAAGAATTGGAACTCGGCCGACTTGGGTTCGAAAGGAGTCGAGGTTGCGCATTTGAAGTCAAATAGACTTTAATTGAAATGTTTTTCAAACGAAAACATTCCAATTAAAGTTTATTAACTTCAAATTTCTTTCAGTTCGAATGAAATCCCTAGTTTCTCAATTCTAGGGTTCTTGAGGGCTCGATTTGGGGGTTAAGGGGTTAGGGCTTGATTCGAACAAAACTAAAGCCGGTGGGGGTATGAGTGAGCTCATGGGAAGCTATGGTGTGATTTTGGTGAGGTTTGGCATGGTTTTCAAATCGACTCGAACCTTCAAATGAAGATTCGAGAATCTCCAGGTTGATTCGAAACAAACCGTGCACATGGTTGAATAGGGGAGGTCGAGGCGAGTATATGGTGTAAAAATGGTGGTGATTGGCCTGCCGGAACCGCCGTGAGGCGATTTCCGGCAGGCGGAGGAAGGCGGAGGAGGGCGGCGTTACATTTGTCTGTGAGAGAGACGGGTGAGGAGCAGTGAACGGCTAAGAGGATTGGGTGTTTGGGTATACTAAAATGAACGAATCAATCGGAGCCGTTGGATCAGATGATCTGAACGGCTCAGATCGATCAGGGATGATAGAACGACGTCGTTTCTTGGTGGAACGGGGCCGTTTGGTTTAGTGGGTGGGGCGGACCGGTTCAGTGGTTTGGGCCTTGCTATATTGAATTGGGTTTTGGCCCAATCATATCTCTTCATTCCTTAAAACTAGACTCCATGTTGTATTACATATATATATATATATATATATATATATATATATATATATATATATATATATATATGTATACATATATATATATATATATATATATATATATATATATATATATATTAACTTGTAACACAATTAATTTTTACTACAATTAACCTACATAATTAAATACCAAATCACATAATTGTATATTAAATGACACAAAAGCAATAAATACGATTTTATAATTTTTCTTTCTTTAAGAAATTAAACACGGTTCAGTTAATTCCTAAACGCACAATTAAACTCCGAAATGCGCGCGCGACACATATTTTTGTATTTTTTTTATTAATTTTAAACAAATAAACATGCACAGAGAAATACAAACAATAAGTAGAAATAACAACAACAAAAGGCAAATCCCCTAAATCACACACAACACAAAGCTATTTTTTTTTTGGGAGTAATTCTCATGCAGGGCAAAAATCACGTGCTCACAGCTGCCCCTCTTTGCGTGGAAACATGAAGTGTTTTCGTGCAAAGATAGTGAGCGAATACGAGCGATTTTTGCCCGTTTGAGCACTCCGTGTGAAGCATTTCTAAAAAGATCTTGACCGAGCCTTTACTTCAGGAGGCCTCCTACATATCCTGGGCTAAACAGGAATCAGGTCAATGTAGTTCGGGAAGTTTTGGTAGCTGGGACTACCATGACTGTTGCGATCTTGCTGTTACTGCTATTACTGTTGTTGCCACTGCTTAACATGATCCCCTTATTACACCGTGCTAAACAAAATAAGAAGTTAGACTAAGTTACAGTACTACAAATTCTTATCTATCCTTTTTAACTTGATCTTGTCATGCTCCTTGCCATCTCGGCCGGCTCTGATGTTTCCTCACGTGCTTCTTCTCCTCTGACAATTGTTGTCTCGGCCTATCTTGATTGCCGACCTCCGACCATTGGTTCCTTCTTTGTGGTCTTCGAACTATTCTCCTTCGAAATCTGAATCTATCTTTTCTGATCCTTGTTGCCTTCCTTCTGCTTATGAACTTGGATTCATGCCGGGGATTTCTGTTACATTCAACCGCTTTCCTCAACCAAATTAAAAATAAATCACTACTCCATTCTTCAGGCGGGCTCCCTGACTTCAACTACAACTTCAAAATAAATCGCCACTCCATTCTTCAGGCGGGCTCCCTGACTTCAACTACAACTTTAAAACTAAATCGCCACTCCATTCTTCAGGCGGGCTCCCTGACTTCAACTACAACTTTAAAACTAAATCGCCACTCCATTCTCCAGGCGGGCTCCCTAACTTCAACTACAACTTCAAAACTAAATCGCCACTCCATTCTTCAGGCGGGCTTCCTGACTTCAACTACTACTTCAAAATAAAATCGCCACTCCATTCTTCAGGCGGACTCCCTGACTTCAACTACAACTCACTGATTTCGTCCTATCCTGATTACCTTCCTTTGCCTTTTGTACCATTTTCTTCTTCCTGCATTGCCTCTCGGGCCACCTTCTCTTCCGAATTATCTTGTATTGGAATTGCCTTCCCCTTGAGCCGTGCTACTTTTCCTTTGGCTGCTGGAGATATCTTCGGAACTGCCTATTTACCTGTTAGTGATGATGCTGCTGGGGAAGTATTCCTTATTTCCTTCTCCCCTTATTCTCTCTCGGACTCACCGGGGGTTGAAATGTCATTAACTGTGGATTACCCTGGTGGGGGAACCCTTTTCCTCTTCCTTCTTCCCAGACCTCCTCTGGGACTCACACCTCTGCTTCTTTGAAAACTTATGGGATATAATGCTGCCGCGGGAATCTCGAAGTCGGTGTTTCATTTTCCCAACAATTGCTGGGGATGATACCGGCTCAAAGATCATTTCCTTGCCTTGTCGGGCCTCCGTCAAAACTATTTTGCTCGGAACGGGTATTTTCCTGAAATCTTGTGTTGCTTTCTATCCTTATCTACCGGGTATCTGCTCTCAAGAAAATTTTCGCAACAGGAGAAAATTTTCTGCCCCAGTTTGATACACTTCTAGGTGGTATGCTTTTCCGCCGACGAACCCTCCTTTCCTGCTTTAAATCAAAGAAAAATTGTTAGTTTCAAAACGCAGTGAGTGATCGTGCCACTCTTGTTGGGGCCATTTTCTTTTCTCTTTCAGCGGTTTGGCCTCCCTCGAACTTTGGGGACGACGTTAGCGCTTGCTGGGGATGATGCTCTTTCCACAGATGGTTTCTCATCTCTCCCTTTCATTCCAATCTTTGGTTTGATCCGACTCTTTTTAGCCGGTGATCTGTTGCGTGAATTCATCTTCCGGACGTGCCACGTGTGTCCATCATACTCCATAATTCCTGCGAACCTTCCAATCAACCTGTCGTTCCAATCTTACTATCGGAACGACTTCTGCCTTATTGCCTCGTTCCACGCCTGTTCATTTTCATTATACTGCTTTGGGAGACTTGGTAGTAAGCTTTGAAAAATCAATTTTCGAAAATGAAAGAAAAGAAAAGAATGCTCACCGCAAATGACAAAAGAAAAGGAAAACTTTTCTGAACTCAACAATAGGAAAACTTATCTGAATGTGTGACTGATTCAACGGTTATGTCGCGCCTTTGAGATTAATCTACCCAGTCTATTCATATCAATCACTTTCTGATGGCCGCATTTTGCTAGGAATAAACGAATGTCCAAACCTTGTCTCATGCAGACATCTTGTAATCATCTCGCCTTGTCACCTCATAGTGCCCTTCGAAGGGTTTTCACTAATGAGATTCTCTCATTTCTCTATCTCCCGTCGCCTTAGGGTGCCCGTAAAGGTTTTCACCGTAAGACTCTCTCATTTTATTTCTCTCAACTTTCTTCGCCTTAAGGTGCCCGCGAGGGTTTTCACCGTTAAGGCTCTCTCATTTACGCTTTCTTTCCCTGCGGTGGGGTATCACCCATGAGATTCCCTCTAGAGCATTATCCCTTTTCGGCTTGTGCATCCTGGATTCAATCGAGGGTCGGGATGTCACTTTTGGCTTTCATTCGCATGACTTGGCATTCCTCGAATACTGATCGAGAGGTCTTTTTCGGTCATTAATGTGGTTTTGTGCGTGAGGCTAAAGAAAAGGGGTTTAACCTCGACGGTTAGCTCATTACAACTTTCGGAATCCACACCATTTTTCCAAATGAAACAATGACTTCTGCCCCAGTTTTGTTGCTTGGGGAACTTTTGAGTTTTATTTTATTATGACCAAGCCGTGTGGCGCCTACGTATCCTTCTTGAGGAATCAGGGTCGAACGTAGTTCACTTTTTCTTGTGTCTTTTCTTTGTTTCTTTTTCTATTTTGTTACACATCTTCCTTGGTGATTCCGAAAGAGGGTGTATGAAAGAATTATTAAGGCTCAAAAGGGAAAACAAAGGTTAAAGTGTTTGGGTAGTAGAAAAATTGCCTCTGTCATTTCATTCTCCGAAAAATGCCAAAATACACACAAACGAAACCAATCGTTGACAAATACATTAAAGAATTACACATAATATCTCTTGACTGCATCGGAATTGATAGCCATATCAGTGCATCTTCCCTCAATATCAGTTAGACATAGCGCGCCGTTGGATAATACCCTAGTCACAACAAACGGTCCCTGCCAATTTGGAGCGAACTTGCCTTTCGCTTCGGCCTGATGTGGTAGAACTCTCTTCAACACATGTTGTCCCACTTCAAATTTCCTGGGACGTACCTTCTTGTTATATGCTCTTGCCATTCTCTTTTGATACAATTGGCCATGACATACCACTGTCAATCTCTTTTCGTCGATCAAGCTCAATTGCTCTAATCGGGTTTTGACCCACTCGTCGTCATCAATCTCGGCTTCGGCGACAATTCGGAGGGATGGGATTTCAACTTCTGCTGGTATTACTGCTTCAGTCCCGTACACCAACAAGTAAGGAGTTGCACCTACCGAAGTCCGGACGGTAGTGCGATAACCCAAGAGTGCGAATGGTAATTTTTCATGCCATTGCCTAGACCCTTCTACCATCTTCCTCAATATCTTCTTAATATTCTTGTTTGCTGCCTCAACCGCGCCATTTGCTTTGGGACGATATGGTGTGGAATTTCGATGGGTAATCTTGAACTGCTGACAGACCTCTTTCATCAATCCGCTGTTAAGATTTGCACCGTTATCTGTGATGATTATCTTTGGAATTCCAAACCTGCAGATGATGTGGGAATGTACGAAGTCCACCACCGCCTTCTTGGTCACTGATTTGAATGTTTTGGCCTCCACCCACTTGGTAAAATAATCGATCGTTACAAGAATGAACCTATGACCATTGGAAGCCGCAGGTTCTATAGGTCCAATAACATCCATACCCCATACGACAAACGGCCATGGTGCTGACATTGTATGCAACTCGGTTGGCGGAGAATGAATCAAATCTCCGTGTATCTGACACCGATGGCATCTTCGCACGAAACTTATACAATCACGCTCCATCGTGAGCCAGTAATATCCTGCTCGAAGAATCTTCTTGGCCAATACATACCCGCTCATGTGTGGTCCACAAACTTCCGAGTGTATATCTGTCATCATTGTTGTGGCTTGACTCGCGTCTATACATCTTAACAATCCCAAATCTGGGGTTCTTTTGTACAGTACCCCTCCACTAAGGAAAAATCCGTTCACCAACCGCCGAATAGCCCTCTTTTGATCTCCAGTTGCTTGCTCCGGGTATATTCCTAACCTGAGATACTCTTTGACATCATGGAACCATGGCTCACCATCCATCTCTTCTTCTACCACATTACAATAAGCATGTTGATTCCGAACCTGGATATGTAACGGATCGACACGAACCTTGTCCGGGTGATGTAGCATTGACGCTAAAGTGGCTAAAGCGTCGGCAACCTCATTATGCATCCTTGGGATGTGCCTGAATTCTACTGATCGAAAGCGCTTGGTCAGATCGCAAACACTGACGATATGGGATAAGTTTCAAATCCCTGGTTTCCCATTCTCCCTGAATCTGATGTACCAAGAGGTCCGAGTCCCCCAAGACCAAGACGTCCCGTACATCCATGTCCACCGCTAATCGCAATCCCAAGATACATGCCTCGTACTCAGCCATATTGTTGGTACAATGAAAACGCAGTTGAGCAATAACAGGATAATGATGTCCTGTTTCAGAGATAAGCACAGCCCCTACTCCGACTCCTTTTGCGTTTGCCGCTCCGACGAAGAAAAGCTTCCACCTTGGATCCTTGGTTAATTCTAACCCATCAATTTGCAATACTTCCTCATCTGGAAAATACGTCCTCAAAGGTTCGTATTCATCGTCAACAGGATTCTCGGCTAAGTGATCGGCTAGGGCTTGAGCTTTCATAGCCGTCCTTGTCACATATATGATGTCGAACTCCGTAAGTAATATTTGCCATTTTGCCAACCTCCCTGTAGGCATAGGTTTCTGGAAAATATACTTCAACGGATCCAAACGCGAAATGAGGTAAGTGGTGTAAGAAGACAAATAATGTTTCAACTTTTGGGCTACCCAAGTCAAAGCGCAACATGTCTTTTCTAGATGAGTGTACTTGACCTCGTGGACTGTGAATTTCTTACTGAGGTAGTAAATGGCCCGTTCCTTCCTGCCAGTAAGATCATGCTGCCCCAGTACGCAGCCAAACGAATTCTCCAAGACCGTCAGATAAAGAATCAGGGGTCTACCTGGCTCAGGCGGAACTAGTACGGGTGGGTTTGACAGATACCCTTTGATTTGGTCGAACGCTTCCTGACATTCTGTCGTCCATTCTATCGCGGCGTCTTTCTTCAACGGACGGAATATGGGTTCACATGTTGCCGTAAGCTGGGCAATAAACCTACTGATGTAATTCAACCTTCCCAACAGACTCATTACCTCCGTTTTATTCTTTGGCGGGGGTAGCTCCTGAATGGACTTGATTTTGGATGGGTCTAACTCAATGCCCCGTCGGCTGACGATGAATCCTAGCAACTTTCCTGATGGAACTACGAATGCGCATTTGGCCGGATTGAGTTTGATGTCGTATCTTCGAAGTCTTTGAAAGAACTTCCTGAGGTCGGCAACATGGTCTGCTTGACGCCTGGATTTTATGATCACATCATCCACGTACACTTTAATCTCCTTGTGTATCATGTCATGGAATACCATAGTCATCGCCCTTATGTATGTTGCCCCTGCGTTCTTCAAACCGAATGGCATCACCCAGTAGCAATAAGTCCCCCACGGTGTGATAAAAGCCATCTTTTCTGCGTCCTCCTCATCCATCAAGATCTGATGATATCCCGCATAACAGTCCACAAAGGACCCGATTTCACGCCCAGCGCAATTATCAATCAGGATATGGATATTGGGAAGCGAGAAATTGTCCTTAGGACTTGCCTTGTTGAGATTTCGGTAGTCTACGCATACTCTGATCTTTCCGTCTTTCTTTGGCACCGGTACTACGTTAGCCAACCATTCGGGGTATCGAGTGACGCGAATGACTTTCGCCTGCAACTGCTTGGTTACTTCCTCTTTGATCTTTACACTCATCTCCGTCTTGAATTTCCGCAGTTTTTGCTTGACGGGAGGATACGCCGGATCAGTGGGTAATTTATGAACCACTAGATCAGTGTTGAGTCCTGGCATGTCGTCGTATGACCATGCGAAAATGTCTTTAAACTCCATGAGTGTTTTGATCAACTCTTCTCTCAGGTTGGGTTCAATATGGACACTTATTCTGGTTTCTTTGACGTCATCTGTGTTCCCCAGATTAACAACCTCAGTATCATTTAAATTTGGTTTGGGTTTTTCCTCGAAGTGACTTAATTCTTCACCGATTTCTTCTATGGATTCATCATCGCCGTATTCCGATTCACTCTCGTCACTTCTTATTTCATGCGTTATTATTTCCAAACCCGATTGACTTTCTAGATTGGGTTGATTAATCTTTAAGCACGCCATATCATTAAGATCGGTTGCAAGAAGGCTGTTCAGAAAAGTAAAAAGAAGGAAAAATAAACAAAATTAGAAACGAAGGGAACAAAATTTCATTAATGGGAACAATACAAGGAAAAACAAACTTGCAAACTCAAATCGAAATGAACTAAAACAAACGGATTTTACTCCGGGGACAACCCCTAACACAAAATTTCGAAAGAACACAATCCAAAACAAACTACCAAGACTCCTTCCGGACAGGGAGAGGAGTAGCCTTCCAATTATTCAATTTTGCTTTCGATCCCACAAACTGTATCTCGGCATGGCTGGATCCTTCATCATCCTCGAGCACACATACATCTGCGAATAGGTCCTCGAACTTTCTTAAGAACTCTTCGTCTGGCCTAACCATAGGAATAAGAACCTTTGTCGCCGGATGTCCTTTTACTCCAGACCTGACAAAAGATTGGGAAAGGCGTGGAACAGGCTTCGGGAGCACCCATGTCTTCTGCTTATTCCTCTTGGCTCGCTGGATGTCCTCTGATGTTGGCTTGAATCCCAAACCGAAGGTTCCCACATTTTCGACCACGGATACCGGTTGTATGATTCCTTGCAGGAGATGCACCTAGACCTTTGCCGGGTATGAAACCATGTCTCAACATTTCATGAGCCACCATGACGTCTGCAGTAATTATTCTGTCATTGGGAATGCATTCCCCTTCTGGAACTCGGTTGGCGGATACCACATCGCAGATCTGGTATACCCACGGCCCAACATCTTCTTCTGTCTCAACAAAGGGGACGATGGTGCCTGGTTGTAGATCATTCTCTCCATGGACGACGATCTCCCGTTGGTCCCACTCAAACTTGACGAGTTGGTGTAAGCTGGATGGAACTGCTCTTGCGGCATGGATCCACGGTCGCCCTATCAGAAGGTTATATGATACTACCATGTCCAGCACCTGGAATTCCATGGTGAACTCCACTGGCCCAATTGTCAAGATTAATACTATGTCCCCGACCGACGCCTTGCCTCCTACATCAAACCCTCGAACGCATATGCTGTTCTTGCGTATCCTGCCGATGTCCACTTTCAACTTGTCCAGTGTAGAGAGAGGACAGATGTTAGCACTGGACCCGTTATCGACAAGGACTTTGGTAACCACCGACTCCTCACACTTTACCGTAAGATATAAAGCCTTGTTGTGCTCGGTGCCTTCCTCGGGCAATTCATCATCGGTGAAGGTGATCCGATTCGCTTCGAAGATCCTATTGGTGATCTTCTCCAAATGACCCACTGAGATTTTATCCGGTACGTGAGCCTCATTCAGAACTTTCATCAAAGCTTGCCGATGTTCTTCAGAATGTATCAGCAAGGATAGCAATGAGATTTGCGCAGGCGTTTTCTTCAGCTGCTCTAAGACAGAATAGTCATGCAGCTTCATCTTTTTCAGGAATTCTTCTGCCTCTTCGTCAGTTACCGGCTTTTTCAATGTTGCCGGAGTGATCTTTCTCAATTCCGCAGGGGCAAAACATCTCCCCGAGCGGGTCAAACCTTGCGCTTCGCGAACTTCCTCTTTCACTTCCTTTCCTTTGTAGGTTGTTGTAATCCGAGCATAATTCCATGGAATAGCTCGGCTATCAGTTATTGGCAACTGTATTGCTGGCTTGATGATGAAAGGATCCATTCGAACGCCTGCTACCGTCAAGACGGGCTTGGTTGCTATCCCCGGTACAACTATTTTTGCTTTCCCCGGCCTCACCGGTACTTCGTTCACACTTCCCTTTTCTGCTTCCGATCCTCCTGGTACGTCCTTCTTGCAAATGGATGGTTCATCAAGGCTCGGCCCCTTTCTCATTCCTACCCCGCTAGACTTGATCATCATTACAGTCTGAGAGGCTTTCTCATTTCCTTCTTCTACCCGTACCAACTCGATCATGTTGGTCTCATGATGAGTTGGAAGTGGGTTTTGGTTGATGTTGGGCTCTGTTGGAGTGTGGACCTCAATCCTGCGAGTGTCGATGAGCTCCTGGATGGCCGTTTTCAACCTCCAACACTTTTCCGTATCATGTCCCGGACATCCTGAGCAGTATGCACAATTTACTGAATGGTCCGGGTTCTTTGGAAGAGGGTTTGGTAGCTTAGCTTCAACCAGATTTAGCAACCCTACTTGCTTCAATCGGTGGAACAGGTGTAAGACTCCCCCAAGGGAGTGAAAGTCTTTGGCCTTGGCGCCCTGTCGCCCTTGAATGCCTGGTTCGGACGAAAACTCGCGCCCGAGGGGTTTCTGTAAGCTCTTGGGGGTGGATAGTTGTTTTGCGGGTTTGGTGCACGCCACGGTGCATGGACGGGAGGTGCAGAATAGGACTGTGCGTGATGGACAGTGAAATGGGGATCAGGTGCTGGATAGTAATGTTGCGGGTGGTTATATGGATTGTGGAAGTAATTTTGGTGGTGAGGCTGGGGCGGGCTATATTGGGGTGCGGGGCCTCTGTTTCTGAACCATGTCCCGGACTCGACTGCCGCGACTTCCTCTTTCCTCTTTTTCCCAAGTACTCCTCCAGTACCACTTTGGATAGCCTGAGTGGTGGCCTTCAATGCTGAGTAGCTCATGATCTTGTTGGCTTTCAAACCTTCCTCGATCATAGCCCCCATTTTTATCACCTCGGTGAATGATTTGCCCACGGACGTCACCAGATGTCCGAAATAGGTTGGCTCTAGTGTCTGCAAGAAGTAATCCACCATCTCGCTCTCTCTCATAGGCGGATCTACCCTTGCTGCCTGTTCCCTCCAGCGGAAACCAAATTCCCTGAAACTTTCAGCGGGTTTCTTCTCTAATTTTAGCAATGACAAACGGTCGGGGATTATTTCAAGATTGTACTGGAACTGCCCGATAAAAGCTTGAGCCAAGTCATCCCACGTAAACCACCCGCTGGGGTCCTGTCTAGTGTACCACTCCAGCGCAGATCCTCCCAGACTCTGACCGAAGTAAGCTATCAGAATCTCGTCCCGTCCTCCGGCTCCTCGCATTTTACTACAAAACCCTCGGAGGTGGGCTACGGGATCACCATGCCCCTCGTATAGGTCAAACTTGGGCATTTTGAACCCGGCCGGCAACTGGACATCGGGGAACGGACACAGATCCTTGTAAGCGACACTGACCTGGTTTCCCAAACCGTGCATGTTCCTGAAGGACTGCTCCAGACTTTTAACTTTTCTAATAACTTCCTCATGTTCCGCACTTTGGAAGTGCTTTTCCGGTTCTGCCGGATTATCCCAGTGAGGGTTGTGTGATTGCGGTTCAGGAGCCCTAAAAGTAGGCTCCGGAGGATAGTAAGAGTTGTCATGGATCTGAACATGCGGCTCGCCGGACGGCCTTTGTAGAGTAGCAGGTGGAGGTGCCACAAAAACAGGGGTGACTGGAGGAGGATTTGGTTTGGCTGGTGGAGTGTGGGTGGCATAAGGGTTTTCCCACTGAAAGTATGGATAGATCGGGGCGCTTGTCGAAGGATCGATGGGTGGATGTTCTGGAGCTGAGGCGAGAGTAGGGAGGTTTGGTGAGGACTGTCCCCTAGCCCAGGCTAGGTGCATCTCTGTTATCTGATGTCTCAGCCGTTCTACCTCCTCTTTCATGATTTGCATCTCCGATTTCTCTTCCTCGAGACTTTTACCGGAACTAGACATGCTTGCTGTAATTGGCCCTTTAGATCTAGTACGGTAATGGTGGCTGGCCAGTATATTCTGTCAAACCAACTGCTAAACTTTTCCGGAAATGCAACAAACTTGTTAGTTTACCGAGTTTAACAGATATGTTATAGCACGTTGGATGTAATGCACCTAACCAAATCACCCTTTCTACATGTACTCGTAACATGCGTCATTCCAGCTTTTCTCTTTTCCTCTTTTTCTTTTTCTTCTTTTTCTTTTCTTTTTCTTTTCTTTTTTCAACTATGCTTGAAATCCTTACTGTTATTAACCTTCGTATACTTTTCCTTTCTTTTTAGTGGTGGTCGAATCTTATGTGGATTGCCTACGTATCACGTCCCCGCGTGAATCAGACCGAGCGTAGTTCTGGTGACAAGATTGTGGCAAAATTCGGTAACTTTTATATCAAATAAAACCTTTAAAGTTACAAAACATGTCTTACAATAATCAGCAAAAGAAATGCTTGACTCGGAAAAAAACAAAACTGCCAACTAGCTTGACCCAAGATTTCAAGAATACATTTTTAATCAAAAATCTAATGCTCTAAAATTCCTGGGGGCCCGCGAGGCATCATTCGGCCTTGCCGCGGGCCTTGGTGTGAGGTCCTTGTGCAGTCCCCTTAACTCTCTCATGATCTGATGAACATAACCCATAACCGAAGCAAAAAGGTCGGTGCGAGGCATTTGTTCACAAGCTAAGCACTTTATGGTGACATAATACCCGATTTCCCCAATTCTGTCTTTGATCATGTCCCTTTCTCTGAGTAGCCGTTCTATCTGCTGGTTTTTCGCCCCCAATCTTTGAGCGTTGTTGGTGACTTGGTCTAGGAGCCTGTCTATTTGTTCTTGCAGTCGGGCCATCAAATTGTGGCAACGGTCGAGGTCTGTTCTAGCATCTCGGGCTTGCTTGAAAACCCGCTCCCTGAGGACAACATTTGCTTCCCTTAGACTAGTGATGATCTCAGTGTAATCTTCTTCCACCCGTTGTAGGTGAAGTGCATGTTGATGTGCCTCCTTTCTCCGGCTAGCACGGATCCTCATTGTTTGGGCCTTCGACTCTTCCAATTCTCTTTGGACATCGGTAACTTGGCTTCTCAAACCCTTTATCAATTTTTCGTCCGCCCTACTCCTCAACTGTCTGTCAGCATCCCTTTTCATTTGCTGGATTTGAGCTCTCAAGAAGTCATTTTCTTGTGCCAACTTATTTTTGTCTCCTTCGTCGGTGGCAGCTTGCACGTTCTTCTGGAACTGAAGGTCCCGGACCTGCTGTTCTATCCTACCAATCTTCGTCCTGTACCACTCCTCCTTTGCTAGCCAATTCCATTGTTCCTGTGAATCTTCCGTGAACTGTTGGACATGGGCTCTTTTAGAACATTTCCGACGAATCTGAAATCTTTTCCCGAACCACACATTGTACTTTGGGTCCACCTCACCCTTAGCTAGTTCCCGGACCATGGTTTTAGGCTCAAGGAATCTACATTCATGCCACAGCTTTCTAATCTTCTCTTCGGGGAATACGACTCCCTGGGCTCAACTCAATGGCGTGCTTTCTCAGGTCTTGATCGGTAGGAATAACCTGAAACCTTCCTAGTTGACGTAATACACGATGAGGAACATATGGTTGGACACTGCGGATCCCCATCGGAAGAATATAACACTCTTCGGCTGCCATATATATTACTTCAATATCGGGTAACCACCCGAACGCCCATTCAATCTGATCGGCTTCTATTGAGCTTAGTCGTGCAAGCCATGCCTCGACGCCTTCGGGGAATACAGCACCCATCATCCGTTCTTCAAAACCCCTGATACAGTTTTTCCCGATCAACCCATGGTTCATGTATTGTGCCCGGTGATGGAGGTGTTCTTGCATCCACAATTGGAGTAACGGATTGCATCCTTGAAAGAAATTGCCCCACTTCTCGGCATACAGTCAAGGCTCGATAGATTTCGGACAAAACCAAAGGGACTACCGTGCTGGTAGCCTTTTTGATTGCAACGTCGGCTATTCCTACCAGACTTATCTCTATTTTCTTATCTTCGCGTGGACAAATCACAATCCCCAAGAATGTTGTTATGAATGCTAGAATTCGTCTGGCCTCCCACTTGGTTCTATTCCCTGCGTGAGTTAGTCCAAGGTTTGACTCTTCAAAGCCCCGAGGAGTGCCGTACCGTTGGTATAAGAATTGGAGATCGCAACATCCTTCCGGCAAATCATCATTTTTCACCTTCCGACTAATGCTTAGCAAATCCAGAAACCCATGTGGAGATACCGGTCTTGGTGAGAGCAGGTATTGCCCTCTTAATTTCCCATTTAGTCTTGCATAGCCCGCAATCTCCTCTAACGTGGGCGTCAGTTCAAAGTCAACAAAACGGAACACATTGCGGGTCGGATCCCAAAAAGATACCAGTGCCTTGATGATGTCTTTCCTTGGCTTGATATTCAATAGATTAACCAAACCTCCCAAAATTCTCTCCACTATCTTTTTGCTACTGTCTTCCAAATCGTTCCACCACATATGGAGCTGCTGAGGGACCTCGCTAAAGATTGAAAATGACTTATTCTGATTCGTGCTCATCCTGCACATTTATTAAGGTGATTTAAATAAGAAAAACAACTTTGTTTTGCTAAATAATAAAAACAAATCAGTTTTCCATCACGGCCTTTCAACGTCTCGGGGACGAAGGTTTTTAAGGCTGTGGGGTAAATTGATCGAAATCGAAATTGACCCAAAGGTGGCCGTTTATATGAAATCAGCCTTTCGGCGTCCCTTTCGGGAACATTCGGCTATTTTTGAAAACAGCGTCACCGACTTATTTAGTACAAAAGTTAGTTTTGATATTTTGGCTATTTTTCAAAAGGTGAAGTTGGACCCGATAAAGGCTGCCTACGTATCTCACAACCAATGAGAATCAAACCCACGTAGTTCGGTTTTAATGAAACAAACTACATTATTTATTTATTCATTAAAAAAAGACAATGGCTATATATTTTTATTATTATTATTATTATTATTATTATTTTTTAATTTTCCTTATCTAAAGCCGGTCGGCATGCAAGTCTATAACAGATAAATGCGTAAGACAAACAGGATGCAGCATGATAGTCTTTTCATTTCAGGTCACCTGTCCTAGACGGACCCAACCCCTGTGTTGAGTCCCCTAAGCCAAATGCAACATGATGCAAATAAATGTTCCTACTAGGGATCCGGCATGAAGCTTTGTTATTCTAGGTTCAAAACCTGGGTTTATTGTTCTAGGCTTGGCTTACCCGAGCGGACAGCTCGAGCCGAGGAGGAGGCAGCAACCCGGGAATACAGAAGCTTCACCGGTTTTGCAACTTATCCAAACCTCGTTCTAAAGTGGGAATTAGACACTATACAGAAAAGAAGTCACACGAAGTGCACCCTTCTTCATGATTTAGAAGACTCGGAGAGGAGATTGGTTTCGGCACAATTTATATGTACAGTTCACAAAATATCAAAGCAGTAAAAACAATATTTAGCACATTAATACAAACATGTAATAAAATCAGATAATAAATAAGCCAAATACAACAATTATTCCGAGCTCGAATTCTAAAAAAAAAAATCCCCAACAGAGTCGCCAGAGCTGTCACACCTCTTTTTTACGCTGACCCGCATGGGCGCAAGATATAAAAGAGAGTTTTTCCAATTAAAGGACAACCAAAACGGGGTTCATTTATTGAGATTCGGAGTCGCCACTTGGGAGATTTATGGTGTCCCAAGTCACCGGTTTGAAACCCGAATTGAGGAAAGGTTTGACTCTATTTAATGGTCGGCGAACCAGAAATCCGGATAAGGAACTCTGTTAACCCGGGAGAAGGTGTTAGGCATTCCCGGATTCCGTGGTTCTAGCACGGTCGCTCAACTGTCATATTCGGCTTATTTATCTGATTTTTACAGTTATATACTTAATGTAAATTAATATCCCATTACCGCCTTTATTATTATTATGATTTTGCGAAAAGAATGTTGCCTAAAAATACGTTTCGAATCACGTCACATGAAATGCACCCGGATTCTCGACACATTCTTATTCAACATTTTTGGGATTTGGATTTGGGTCGCATGAAATGCACACCCGTACTTAAGAAGGTAAAATTATTAAAACACGCGCCTAGAGCGATTACTTATTTACACTTTTGAGAAGGCCATGATATTTGCTAAGAAACAGCATATCTCGAAATCTAAGCACTTTATGTATACACTTATGAGGGCCCCTGCGATTTGTGTAATTGTTAGGCGAAGCGCACCTCTAATTCAAATTTAAAGCGAACCACATCCCGCTATATTTATTTAGGAATTGATTCCAAATTATTTAAAACATGTTACGAGCCACACTACATGAAATGCGCATGTGGTTCCTGACACGCTTTATTTAATCTTGTTCAAAATTGGAGTCGGGTCACATGAAATGTACCCCCGATTCCTTTAATCTAATTACGTCGTTTAGTTGAGTAATAACGCACCAATTCCTACAGTATGACAAAATTCTACTCAACTGTAACCAATTCGAGCAAACATACTATTAGTTAACTAAGTGAGTAGATTCGAGTCTATGGTGGACAATTATATGGAAAGAACTTACTTTGAATTCAAATAATCCCCAAAGAGCCACTATCATATATTTTATGCAAGTTCAAGATATCATTCCTTACAGGTGTTCAAATTACCTTAAACCTTCTACTTAAACAAATAGCTAATCTCAATTTTAACATAAGATCTAATATTAATAGATTTGGAAATTACACACCATGAATGGAGGAGATTTAAGCATAGATGCAGCAGGAATAACTCAAGTTCCTATGCATGTCCAACGACAGTGTGTTTGGATCTAAATGCATTTCTTATAACCCAAACCAGTATGATCGATCCAATTATGTGTACTCATTACAAACACAAGAACTTTGGACACTACATGTATTTGACAGATTCAACAGGGAGCTTGAGGCTTCATTTCCTCTTCAAACCAAGAAAACTATAATAACAGGGATGTGTACCTGGAATATGGAAAAAGAAGGAAGAGTGAGCAGTGACAAAGTGTGGCAGTCAGCAATACAGCAGTAACCAAACAGCAACCAAAGTGTCCCAGCAAACAGACTCCAGAGATAGAAATCAATGACCAAAGACTCCACCACTTCAAAGAGACCAACAACCAAGACTTCCAAATCAAAACAGACCCCTATACTTATGAAATACCCCAGGGGACTCGTGCACCCAAATGTTTGAACCACAATTGACTTCAAACAACAATCCAAATACCCAAAATTCTACCTATTACTTAAATCCAAGTATGTAACAGAAAAACAGAGAACCAACTATCTTTCAGCTTTAGAGTTAACTGAAACCTCCACTCAAACTAAAAGACCCTCCTGTATGTCTTAACTATGTTATTTGTATTTCAGAATGTTCAGAAAGCTTCCCCCTCTTACAATTCCCCCCTAATGTATGCTGTTTTTTGAAAGAGAAAAGAAGTCCCTGCCTATTCTCTTCAACCTTCTATTTATACTTGAGAAACCAATGACACCCTAAGATACAATAATCAGAAGACCCACCCCTGCCCATACTCTTCTCTGCCAGCCCATTATATGCTCTGTGTTTAGCCACTAAGTCATGTCAAGTGTGGGCTTAAATCAGTTTAAATGTTAAGTGGAAACCTGGTGGAGTGCCCTGCTGTAACAGCAGGTTCCACTAGGCTGTGCAGGGCATCTTTATCTTAAAATATGCCCCCTCTGATTAATCACTGATGCTAACAGCCACCTCAGATTCAAAACTTAATTTAAAGTCACAAACAATTCAAGAACTTCACTTGGTAATGATTTCGGATCAAATCAATAACATTAATCACTATCCAGTGTTTTAACAGGAAAACTCGTATCACTAAGCGACGACATTTACTTAATTGATCCCAACATTTACAATCAAGAACAAGCAAACGCCAAACAAATCCGTGATTCATGGTTTTTGACACAACAGGAGACCAACAAATATGAACTAATTAGCTTGACGACCTTAATCAAACTAAGCATATCATTCATTTTTCAATCAAAGAAACAACAAGAATCGACCAAATAAAAAGGTCCCAAAGAGATGAAGAAAACAGAGAATTGGCGGAATAATAAAACAACAAAAAAAACGAAAACTAGAAACAATTAAACTGAAACGACAAATACAATTAAACAAGAACAGAAGTACCTTGAAACAAAGAATTGGAACTCGGCCGACTTGGGTTCGAAAGGAGTCTAGGTTGCGCATTTGAAGTCAAATAGACTTTAATTGAAATGTTTTCAAACAAAAACATTCCAATTAAAGTTTATTAACTTCAAATTTCTTTCAGTTCGAATGAAATCCCTAGTTTCTCAATTCTAGGGTTCTTGAGGGCTCGATTTGGGGGTTAAGGGGTTAGGGCTTGATTCGAACAAAACTAAAGCCGGTGGGGGTATGAGGGAGCTCATGGGAAGCTATGGTGTGATTTTGGTGAGGTTTGGCATGGTTTTCAAATCGACTCGAACCTTCAAATGAAGATTCGAGAATCTCCAGGTTGATTCGAAACAAACCGTGCACATGGTTGAATAGGGGAGGTCGAGGCGAGTATATGGTGTAAAAATGGTGGTGATTGGCCTGCCGGAACCGCCGTGAGGCGATTTCCGGCAGGCGGAGGAAGGCGGAGGAGGGCGGCGTTACATTTGTCTGTGAGAGAGACGGGTGAGGAGCAGTGAACGGCTAAGAGGATTGGGTGTTTGGGTATACTAAAATGAACGAATCAATCGGAGCCGTTGGATCAGATGATCTGAACGGCTCAGATCGATCAGGGATGATAGAACGACGTCGTTTCTTGGTGGAACGGGGCCGTTTAGTTTAGTGGGTGGGGCGGACCGGTTCAGTGGTTTGGGCCTTGCTATATTGAATTGGGTTTTGGCCCAATCATATCTCTTCATTCCTTAAAACTAGACTCCATGTTGTATTACATATATATATATATATATATATATATATATATATATATTAACTTGTAACACAATTAAATTTTACTACAATTAACCTACATAATTAAATTCCAAATCACACAATTATATATTAAATGACACAAAAGCAATAAATACGATTTTATAATTTTTCTTTCTTTAAGAAATTAAACACGGTTCAGTTAATTCCTAAACGCACAATTATACTCCGAAATGCGCGCGCGACACATATTTTTGTATTTTTTTATTAATTTTAAACAAATAAACATGCACAGAGAAATACAAACAATAAGTAGAAATAACAACAACAAAAGGGAAATCCCCTAAATCACACACAACACAAAGCTATTTTTTTTTTTTTTTTTGGGAGTAATTCTCATGCAGGGCAAAAATCACGTGCTCACAATCTCTTGCATCTATTTCTGGGTTGTTTGTTTCTGTTGGTCGAGGTGTTGGTGTTTGGCTACTACTGGTTTGCTGAGTGTCTGGTTGCTGCTTACTGTTTGTGTTTTGTTGCTGCTGGTTTACTACTACTATTGCTTCACTGCATAGCTGATCCCTAGTCTTCTACTTTGTCAATTTCCAGGTACACATTTGAGTTCTCCTTGTTGTAACCTTCAACTGTGATGGATTGAAGCTATATTATTTCAATTTTGTTCATGTCATGATGTGCCTGAACTGTTGGACTTGAATGAACTGAATCCGTATGTAATAATATTTGATCGCAAATTTGAGTTGTAGTTCAATTTTGATTTAGATGTAAATTGGATTGTATAGACATTACTTTACTTGATTTATTTGTTTTAGCAGTTGTAAAAATAATTTTGATGTTGTAGTGATTGTCCTCCAAAACTGAAATACTAAGTCACCAATTAAATGTTAACAATGGTGGTTTGAATTAGCAGATAATTGAATAATATGTGATTGATCCCAAAGTATTATCCAATTCGTGTGTGATATTGTTCAAAAAGTAGAATAAATAAATATTTTTAGTGAATTAGTCTGTAAGTTTCTGTCAATGTTCATAATTAGTAATTCATTAGTAGATAAATGGATAAGAAAATAGTTTAAGCATGAAATTCACTTTCAGGTAAAAAAAAATGAATAAATACACATTAGTTATCTTAGTCATTGATTAGTTGTATAAAAATTAATATGTTTTCATTTTACTTTAAACACATGGATTAAATGAATTAAATGTTCCTTTTAGCAAATATCTAGATATATTTGGCTTAGTGTAGCCCGCCTAGTTTTAGGGATTAGATCCCTTTGTTTTCTGGTACAACCCGATTGTCTTGCCATTTTGGGCTAGATTTAGGCCCAATACTCTTTGTCTTATGCATTCTGCCTTAAATATGTTTGCAGAAGTTTGGACCTTTAAAAAATTGCAATTTACATTTTGTCTAGAATTATTTGGATTAATGATGTAGTTATAATCCGTTCATAATTTTTTAAAACTAGTTGATAACTTAGATCATTCTTATTGAATTTGAATACATTAGAGTAGTTTGAGTAGCTTAATTAAATCGGATTTATGGCCTTGTTAGATTGACATTTATTCTTTAAACCAAATTGGACCTTAAGATATTAATAGGCGGTCCATGCCAAAACCTGAACAAGCCTGTCCTTTTGTGAAGATACACATTTCCTTCTTTTAGACCATTTGTGGATCCCAGCCCGTGTGAGATGAGGCATTACACATAAAAATTCTATTTGGATTTAATATAGTGATATTGTTAGCGTTGTCACACCTCCTTTTTCCGCACCCGCGAGGGAGCGAGAGAGTTTTTCCAATTAAAGGACAATCGAAACGGGATTTATTTAATTAATTCAGAGTCGCCACTTGGGAAAATAATGGTGTCCCAAGTCACCGGTTTAATCCCGAACCGAGGAAATTTATGACTCTGTATTACAGTCTGTGTACCAGAAATCCGGATAAGGAATTCTGTTAACCCTGGAGAAGGTGTTAGGCATTCCCGAGTTCCGTGGTTCTAGCACGGTCGCTCAACTGTCATATTTGGCTTCTTTATCTGATTTTATAATATGCCTTAACTTATGTATAAATTTTAATTTTTAACCTCTTATGATATTATTATTATAAAAATTATTATTATTATTATTATTATTATTATTATTATTATTTTTACAAAGAATTGCAACATTGTGAAAATGTATCTCGAACCACGTCGCACCAGTGCACCCGTGGTTGTCAACACATTTCGACTCCGTTGAGATTTGGATTTGGGTCACATAAATGTGCACCCGGGTTTAAGGAGATAACATTATTAAATACGCGCCTAAAGTTACTAACGCGTTATTATTTTGGGAATGCCGTGAAATCCGCTAAACGGCACATCCCGGAATCTAAGCATCTTTGTAAAAATTGTCTATTGAGGGCCCCGCAATTCGCGTGTTATTTTAGCGAGGCTCGTCTCACTTATTGTTTAAGGGCTCATTACCCTTTTATTGTTTATTGTTTTAAATGAATTACAATGCAGTGGAAACGTATCTCGAACCACGTTGCACCAGTGCACCCGTGACTTTTGACACGTTTCGACTTCGTTGAGATTTAGATTTGGGTCACATAAATGTGCACCCGTATTTGAGAAGGTAGTATTAGAATACGCGATTAAAGCAACTACGCATTTATTATCTTTGGAGAACACCGTAAAATTCGCTATACGGTCGATCCCGAAGTCTAAATATTTATATATATATATAAATATTTATATATATATATATATTTATGAGGGCCCCGTAACTTGTGCGTTTTATTTGGCGAGGCTCGTCTCATTTATTATTTAAAGTGCAAGCCTAAAAGCAACTACAATTCTCTGCTTTATTTGTTTTAAAAATAAATCCTAATTTATTCACCGAGATGATCCAGAGTCGTTATAATTGGATTACATGAAATATACCTCCAAGTTTTAAAAAGATAATTTTATTAAAATAACGCGCCTAAAGTAACTACGCGTTTTTAACTTTGCGAGGACCATAGAAATTCAATTAAATGGCACGCCTCGGATTCTAACGATTCAAACATTCAAGACCAACTAAACGAGGGCCGTGTATTTTGAGATTTTATTTGGCACGACGCTCTTCAATTTATTAAAAGAAAAAGTACATGTACTCATGATTATTTGTTATTGGTCAAGCCTAAAGTAGGCTACGGGGCAGTTAAACAAACAAGAATGCGAGGACGACAAGTTTTCCTAAGATTAAAACAGTACTGTTCCTAAGACTTAATTTGAAAATCTTTGAATAGCACTTTCTGTTCACAATGTAAACATTCCATCAAAGTTATTTCTTAAAAAAAAACAATTCTCATGTCCCAATATTTCAACAACAGAAAGAAAACTTTAACTTATTTTCATTTTATCTCCTACTTACTTAAATCAATCCTATGTCCACATCCATTCCATATATCAAGAGATCTTGCACCATGCCAATGTTAATTAAAGCTTGAACCAGAGTTAAACAAGTAAAGTAAATGGGCATAATATATCATTTTTAAAATAAACAAATCACACAAACAATGGTTAAAAGACAACAAAACATTTTGTCAATACTTTCAAGGAAAATAGCTGGAGCTCAAGTTAACAGAAATCGTTAATCCATTCAGATGAACATACACAAATAGATAATAAAGATCAACTAGAGAAAATGAGAAACGGACCTTGACGAACTCGAGCGGGATCACAACCCAAGGAACGGAATACCACTGACTGACCTACCGACTTAAAGCGACAATCGACGACTTCGAACAACAAACAGAAATGACGACTTGAACAGGCCTCGATGAGTTTGAGGATGGTGTTTTTCGGCGAGTTGAAGAAGAAGGAGATAGAGGGTTGTTTGTGATTGTTGCTTGTTCCAGCTGGTCGGAGATGAAGCAGGCTGGTTGGTCGCTGCTTAGGGTGACGACGGGGGTGAGGTTGCTGGACGGGAAGGTGAGGGTGGTCGTGAGGCGTGACAACAAAGTGAAGCAAGGTTTTTTTTTGGTTCTCTCTCGTTTTTCAGTTTTCTTTCCGTTGCTTTTGCTGAAAAATCCTAGATCACTGAATAGTGATCTCTCCCTTTTAAAACGTGAGCACCCCCCTTTGTATCTATATATTTTTGTTTCTATGTTCTCTTTTCTTTTTCTTTTTTTTTTTGTTTTTTTTTTAATGCTCCCACCTCAATTCCCACCATGCCTTGTCCAATTTGTTTTTTTATGTTTGTCTTTTCATTTTTTTTAATTATTCTCCCATGCCTCCCCCTTCAAGTTAGTGTAGTGTCGTATGGGTTGTTTTGTCCGTGTCCCCCACGTGTGGTGGGCTCGGATTATTATGGGCTAGGTCCGAAAATTATAAAACCGGGTAGTTTGAACCCGAATATTATTCTTCGTCCGGAACCGAGAATGGTGTTATTTAATTAATCCTAGGTAATCAAAATAACTATAATACTCATAATTAAAATAAAACTATTTTTTTATATTTTTTAAGTTTAAAATAACTACAAAATATTAATGAAACTATTTTTTTATTATTTTCATTTTTATAAAAAGATAAAAATATAAAGTACTATTTTTGTATTTTTCAAGTTTAAAATAACTACAAAATATTAATGAAACTATTTTTTATTATTTTCTTTTTTTATAAAAAGATAAAAAAATATAAAGTACTATTTTTGTATTTTTCAAGTTTAAAATGACTACGAAACATTAATAAAACTATGTTTTTGTTATTTTTTATTTTAAGGTAAAAATAAAGTAAAAGAGTCAAATTTAGCTAAAATAGCTATATTAAAACTAAACTAAATATTTTACGCTAAAAATATAAAAAATCTCGGGTAGGGGCAAAATCACGCATCTACGGGTATTCATCCTCTTTTCGCGCAAACCTGCAAATTAGCGCACTTGTAAGTAGATAAGTGTTTTGACCCGACCCTTATTCAGAGAGACTAAACTAAAAGAAGAGGATGTGACCGAGCCCTTGTATCTGAGCTGCCTACATATCCTTGGCTATAAAGGAATCAGGCCACGTGTAGTTCGAAGTGAGTAAGAATATGGAGTAACCGAGGTGGAGAGCCAGTCGAGGTGCCGTTCCGTCGAGGTTCCGTTCCATCGAAGTTCCGGTCCGTGGTCCTGCTATTACATCAAAAATCAAAATATGAAAAAGACTAACTAAGCCTATCAGCTACTAGTTACATGATTCCTATCTATAAGTCTTCTAAAGCTTGATCTTGAGTATTGGTTGGTGCTTCGTGCGGACTCTAAATTTGAACCTTGATACTTGCTAGTTGTAGGGTGCTAGTTCAATCTTATCAAGACCAGGTATGCAGTGCTTGTGACCTCGGCCATGTCTTGAGCACACCACATCTTTCATCAACTTCTGCACTTGGATTAACTCCTTGCCTTTTTTTTGTGACTATCTTCTGTTGATCATCTCGGACTGTTGACTCGCATTCCGGTCGCAAGCTTCTTTTGTTGCTAACTTGCATTGCACTCCGAAGTGATTTCCCTTACTTGTGATCTTCGAGCTATTCTCCTTCGAAGTCTGAATCTATCTTTTCTGATCCTTGTTGCCGTCCTTTTGATTATGTTGGGGATCTCCGTTACACTCTACCGCTTTCCTCAACCAAATTCAAAAATAAATCGTCACTCCATTCTTCAGGCGAGCTCCCTCACTTTAACTATGACTCCAAAACTAAATCGCCACTCCATTCTTCAGGCGGGCTTCCTGACTTCGACATTATCTTTTAAAAATAAAACGCCATTCCTCTCTTCAGGCGGGCTCCTGACTTCAACAATACTTTTTGAAAATAAATCGCCATTCCTCTCTTCAGGCGGGCTCCTGACCTCAACAATATCTTTTGAAAATAAATCGCCATTCCTCTCTTCAGGCGGGCTCCTGACCTCAACATCAACTTAGAAAATAAAATGCCATTCCTCTCTTCAGGCGGGCTCCTGACTTCAACATCATCTTTTTGAAAATAAATCGCCATTCCTCTCTTCAGGCGGGCTCCTGACTTCAACATCAACTTTTGAAAATAAATCGTCATTCCTCTCTTCAGGCGGGCTCCTGACTTCAACAACATCCTTTGAAAATAAATCGCCACTCCATTCTTCAGGCGGGCTCCCGACTTCAACAACATCTTTGAAAATAAATCGCCACTCCATTCTTCAGGCGGGCTCCTAACTTCAACATCAACTTTTGAAAATAAATCGCCATTCCTCTCTTCAGGCGGGCTCCTGACTTCAACAACATCCTTTGAAAATAAATCGCCACTCCATTCTTCAGGCGGGCTCCTGACTTCGACAACATCTTTTGAAAATAAATCGCCACTCCTCTCTTCAGGCGGGCTCCTGACTTCAACAACATCTTTTGAAAATAAATCGCCACTCCATTCTTCAGGCGGGCTCCTGACTTCAACAACATCCTTTGAAAATATATCGCCACTCTATTCTTCAGGCGGGCTCCTGACTTCAACAACATCCTTTGAAAATAAATCGCCACTCCATTCTTCAGGGCGGGCTCCTGACTTCAACAACATCTTTTGAAAATAAATCGTCACTCCATTCTTCAGGCGGGCTCCTGACTTCAACAACATCCTTTGAAAATAAATCGCCGCTCCATTCTTCAGGCGGGCTCCTGACTTCAACAACATCCTTTGAAAATAAATCGCCACTCCATTCTTCGGGCGGGCTCCTGACTTCAACAACATCTTTTGAAAATAAATCGCCACTCCATTCTTCAGGCGGGCTCCTGACTTCAACATCAACTTTTGAAAATAAATCGCCATTCCTCTCTTCAGGCGGGCTCCTGACTTCAACAACATCCTTTGAAAATAAATCGCCACTCCATTCTTCAGGCGGGCTCCTGACTTCAACAACATCTTTTGAAAATAAATCGCCACTCCATTCTTCAGGCGGGCTCCTGACTTCAACAACATCTTTTGAAAATAAATCGCCACTCCATTCTTCGGGCGGGCTCCTGACTTCAACAACATCCTTTGAAAATAAATCGCCACTCCATTCTTCGGGCGGGCTCCTGACTTCAACAACATCTTTTGAAAATAAATCGCCACTCCATTCTTCAGGCGGGCTCCTGACCTCAACAACATCTCACTAACTCCATCCCATCCATGTCGCCTTCCTTTGGTTCCTGCACCACTTTCTTTTTCCCGCATCGCTTCTTGGACCATCCTTTCTTCTGAATTACCTTGTTTTGGAATTGCTTTCCTCCTGGGTCGTGTCATTTTTCTCTTGACTGCAAAACCTTTATTCTCTCCCAGGATCGCTGGGGATTGAAATGTCATCAGCTGGGGATACATTGTCGGGGGATCCCTTTTCCTTTTCCTCTTTCCAAACCTCATTCGGGACTCGCGCTTGGCTCCCTTGAAAAACTTGTAGGATATAATGCTGTCGGAGAAATCTCGAAATCAGTGTTTCATTTTTCCGAGAACTGCTGGGGATGATACCGACTTCTTGCCTTTCTGAACGCAAGCTTCCTCGTTTTGTCTTGTCTGCTGGGCGTATAATTTCCTCTATCACAACTTGTTGTTTTTTTTTTTCAAAGCTGTCGGGGATAATCGGGTTCAAAGATCATTTCCTCGCGTTATCCGGCTTCTTTCCCCAACCGGGTATTTGGTTTCGAGAAAATTTTCGCAACGGGAGAAAATTTTCTGCCCCAGTTTGAGAATCTTCTTCGTGGCATGCTTTTCTGCCAACAACCCCTCTTCTTCCTGTTTCAAATCAAAGAAAAATTGGTTAGTTTTTAAAATGTGGTGGCTGGTTGTGGTGCTCCTGCTGGGGACGGTTCTCCTCCTTTTTCCCTGCTCTGCGTTTCATTATCAGAACTTGCTGGGGATGTTATTATTTCATGTTGGGGATAGTTTTGTCCTTTCTTGCTTCCCCTCCTTCCTTGACGACTCTTTATTCACGAGCCTTTCCACATGGTTTTCCACTGGTATCCTGACCACCCGAATTCCTATGATAGTGACCCTGCATGAAGACCTTTCATGTTTTACTGGTGAACCATTTTCTTTGTTCACCCTTGTCACTGAAAATACCTTTCTGCTTGGGATATCTCTCCTTTTGCAGCATATCTAAGGACTGGGCATTTCCCGACCTTTGAGTCTCATTAACCTTCCTTGAGATATCCTTATTGACACCAATCCCTCCCTTTGTCATTTTCCTATTGCTGGGGAATATACCTCTGGACACTGGCCTTGCGCTTGATCCTTCCTGACTTATACCACTTGGGTGTACCAATCAAAATCCCGTCTTGCGTAATTGGAAAGCTGATGGAAAATTTTGCAGTCATTTCTTGCAAACAGACTCTATTGGGGAATTTTCGATAAAAAGGAGAAAGATAAAAGGAAACAGCATAAAAGACAAAAAGAAAGATGACTCTCTAAAAAGAAAAATTATAAAGTAAACCTATCAAACGTGGATACCAACTCTAATGGACATGACATGCACATATAGCCTATCCTCCGTCGTTAAACCGCCTTTTGTAATCTTCGCCTGGGGCTTTCCCATCTGATTTCCAATTTCCGTTCGACTTGTAGTACCCGAGGGGTTTTCACTACCAAGCCTCTCTCATTTTGATTTTTCTCTCAGCTTTCATCGCCTTATGGTGCCTGTGAAGGTTTTCACCGCTAAGACTCTCTCATTTGTGTTACTTTTCCGCTGGGGATTGGTGGTGTTACTGCTAAGACTCTCCTATTTTCTGCTGGAGATCGGAGTCTTTCTGCCGGGAATCAGAGTGTTATGTCCCGATGAAACTTCTCTCATTTGCCTAACTCGGCCTCTTTTGAAGATTGGTCAAAAGGTCTTTCTTTGGACCGTAATGTGGGTTTGGACAGGGCTAGAAAGAAAGGGTATTAAAGGCTCAAAATAAAACAAATTGGGTTCAAAATTACAACCTTCGGAATCCTATACTTTCCTTACATAAACACATTTTTTTTTTACTGCCCCTGTTTCTTGCTTGGGGATTTTTTTTTGGTTTTTATTTACACTATGACCGAGCTGTGAAGCGCCTACGTATCCTCTTTGAGGAATCAGGTCAAACGTAGTTCCCAATTCCTTTTTTCAAGTTTCTTTTTTTTTTCATACATTTTTCTTTTTCTTTTCTTTATCTCTTTTTGTTGTTTTCTTTTTCTTTACTTTTTCTTTATCCCTTTCTTCTTTTGTCTTTCAAACTTGTGTTTCTAGTCTTTGCAACTAATTCCGAAGGAGGGGTATGAAAGAATAAGGCTCAAAGGGTTGACGATGGATAAAGTGTTTAGATAGCAGAACAAAATGCCTTCGTCATTCCAATCTTCAAAACATGCCAAGTATAAACAACACAATTAATATTCGTCATATCTTTAAAGCACTGTTGGGCAACACTCTCATTATGAACGACCCCATGTCAATTTTGGCCAGCTTGCCTTTGACTGTTTCCTTTTTACTTGCCCCGGTTTCACATGACTCGGGATCCAAATAGTCTCAAATTGTTTTTATTTCCTTTAGATGACCCGATCATCTTCCAATTGCTTAATGATTAACTTTTAGAATTAAGCCACAATTATGTGTGCGCATGTCGTGTCACTAGATTCGGCGTTTGAGCACAAGACAAATCTAAAGGGTAAAAAGAATGTCACGACCCTAGTTCACCAATTGTGAACATGTCATGATGGCACCCAGTCCCCACGACTAGGTAAGCCTAACACGTTGCGGAATCTATAAATTATAATTACTTAAATAAGAAACAGCGGAAAATAACATAAAAGATATGTAATCCGTGCCACTTGGCACATACATCCATCACACAATAAATAAACACTACCAAGATCCGGAACCCCACGGTAACACAGACTAAAAGAGAAATACAACTGTGGCTCTATGTGTAAAGAGTATCTAACAACGAAATGAAGAAAAATGTCAACTAGTAATACTAGAATAGAAGGGAAGCCTCCGGATCCGCGGACGTAGCAGGATCATACCTCGAAGTCTCCCAGAAAGCTGCAGAATCACCTAGTACGAGCCTGCTCTGATGTACCTGGATCCGCACAACAAAAGTGTGCAGAAGAGTAGCATGAGTACACCACGGCGGTACTCAGTAAGTGCCAAGCCTAACCTCGATGGAGTAGTGACGAGGAAGGTCAGGGCCCTACTGAGAAACAATAATATAATAGTGATAACAAAATAAACAGTTTAAATGATAATAATTTCCGAAATAACAATATTATGATAATTACTGCAACTGTTTACAATTAAGCTAACAACAAATAACCAACTCAAATAAACAAAATCCAGGATCTGTGGGAATTGAACCCACAGTCCCATTCTCAGTACCTCTGGGTCTTCGGGAATCGAACCCGCAGCCCATGTCTCGATAATATCTCAATAACTCAGGACCTCCGGGAATCGAACCCGTAGTCCCTATCAATAACCCTCAGCCCATGTCTCAATAAATCTCAGGATCTCCCAGAATCGAACCCGTAGTCCGCATCTTAATAATATATCAATAGCTCAGGATCTCCGAGAATCGATCTCGCAGTCCATATCTGAATAACTCAGGATCTCCGAGAATCGAACCCGCAGGCCCTGGGATCTCCGGGAATTGAACCCGCAGTCCACCAACACAGCAAATAAAGAAAACACACAGAGAGAATATAGTATGTTAAATTACAACTTCACCGAAACTAGTGCCCACAAATTTATCAAGAAGTTCAAGTAAATCAACTAGGCAATTAAACATGTTGAATCCTAGCTAATCAGGCTTTTTTAACTAATACCGGGTAATGGTAACGCTTTTATCAGCTAAGAACAGGAATAGCACTAATCGGACAATTCAAGTAAAGTGTGTGTTACAACAACCAGCGCATGTACACGCCCGTCACCTCGCATACAAGGCATTTAAACTATCACGTAATATCCTAGGGGTGAAAGTTCCCCCACACGAGGTTAGACAAGCCACTTACCTCAATTCCGGTACAAAACCGCTAAGAAACAACCCTCTTGCCGCGAATGTCGGCCTCCACAAGTGTAGTATCTGAAGAAAATCAATAGAATCACATCAAAATAGGCTAATTGGGCATTACCCAATCAAATTAACTCAAAATTCACCAAAACCCACAAGTTGCCAAAACCCGACTTTCGGTACGCTTAACGAAAATTCACGAAAGTTATATATTCGGAACCTTTGTTTCAATACGAGTCTATGCATATAAAGTTTACCAAATTCGGACTCCGTTTGCCCACTCAAAACCTTGATTTTCTAAAGGTTTTGGTCTAGGGTGAAAACCCCATTAATTACCCAAATTCCTCCATTTTCATGAAAAACTTGCATAATATTATCAACAACAATCATAATTGGAGTCCATAATTGATTACCTGAAGAAACCCCTTAAATCTCCCTTCAAAATCGCCCAAATCGTCCCTTAAGCCGAGACCCAAAATGTGTTAAATGTTCTGAAATTTTTCTAACTTCTGATACACTTACTTACAGCGATTTCCGCTTCTGCGGAACATTTTCCGCTTCTACGCTCCCGTATCCGCGACCAAAGGGTCGCTTCTGCGGTTCCAGGCCTAGCCGGCCATTTCCGCTTCTGCGATATACGGACCGCCTCTGCGCGTCCGCTTCTGCGGTTCCAGGACTAGCTGGCCATTTTCCGCTTCTGCGATATACGGACCGCCTCTGCGCGTCCGCTTCTGCGAAGACTCGATCGCTCCTGCGGAAATTTCCGCTTCTGCGGCTAGGCGTCCGCCTCTGCGGACTCGCCTAAGCGGCTCCCTTCCGCTTCTGCGAGGCCGCTTCTGCGGCTCCCTCTCCGCTTCCGCGATTCCGCTTCAGCGGAAAATTCTCCGCTTCTGCGGTCACAAGCGCTTCTGCGCTCCAATATCCGCTTCTGCGGACTCGCTCCTGCGACCAAAATTCCGCAGGAGCGAAAATGACAGAACCAGAACTCTCAACCTGAAATTTCCATGATTTTCTCCCGTTTAACCATCCGAAATCACCCCGAGGCCCCCGGGACCTCATCCAATCATGCCAACACATCTTAATACCTTATTCGAACTTGCTCAATTCCTCAAAACACGTCTAACAACATCAAAACCCATAATTCACATCGAATTCAAGCCTAAATTTCTTAAAACTTTCCGAATTGCACATTCGATCTAAAACCCGACCAAACGACGTCCGAATGACCTGAAAAGTTGCGGACATATCCAAAATCACATAACGAAGCTACAGAAATTGTCGGAATTCCATTCCGACCCCCGGATCAAAATCTCACCTATCGTTCGGATTCGCTAAAATTTCAACCTTCGGCATTTCAAGCCTAATTGAGCTACGGACCTCCAAAATACATTCCGAACGCGTTTCCTAACCCCGAGATCACCTAACGGAGCTAATGGAACCATCGGATTTCCGTTCCGAGATCGTCTTAACACTGTTCCGGCTACGGACCGTTTCCTAGTTTCAAAGCTCTTATTTAGGGACTAAGTATCCCAAAATGCTCAAATTTTCGGAACCGACTCTCCCGGCAACCCACAATAGCAGAAATGAACTTAGGGGAACAGTTAAATTAGGGATTGGGGCGTAATTTTCTAAAACGACCGGTCGGGTCGTTACATCTTCCCACACTTAAAGATTCGTTCGTCCTCGAACGAGCATAGAAAACATACCCGGAGTAGTGAAAAGATGAGGGTACTGGCTGCGCATATCCTGTTCGGTCTCCCAAGTCGCCTCCTCGACCGGCTGGCCCCGCCACTGAACCTTTACCGAAGCGATGTTCTTTGACCTTAGCTTTCTGACTTGCCTGTCTAGAATGGCTACTGGCTCCTCAACATAAGACAGATCCTTGTCTAGCTGAACAGATGTGAAATCCAACACGTGCGACGGGTCACCATGGTACCTCCGGAGCATGGAGACATGAAATACGGGGTGAACTCCGGCTAGGCTGGGAGGTAAGGCCAACTCATAAGCAACCTCCCCAACACGCCTCAAAATCTCAAAAGGGCCAATAAATCTAGGACTCAGCTTTCCTTTCTTTCCAAACCCCATAACGCCCTTCATGGGCGAGACTTGAAGTAGAACCCGCTCGCCAACCATAAACGCCACATCGCGAACCTTCTTGTCCGCATAACTCTTCTGTCTAGACTGGGCCGCACGAAGTCTGTCCTGAATCACCTCGACCTTGTCCATAGCCTCCTGAACCATATCAGTACCTAGTAACCTGGCCTCGCCCGGCTCAAACCAACCCACGGGAGACCTGCACCTCCTACCATATAGGGCCTCGTACGGTGCCATCCGAATACTAGACTGGTAGCTGTTGTTATAAGCAAACTCCGCCAGTGGCAAGAAGTGATCCCATGAACCTCCAAACTCAATCACGCACGCACGGAGCATATCTTCCAAAATATGAATAGTGCGCTCGGACTGTCCATCAGTCTGGGGGTGAAATGCTGTGCTCAGCTCCACCCGAGTACCTAACTCCTGCTGTACAGCTCTCCAAGAACCGTGAAGTGAACTGAGTGCCTCTATCTGAAATGATGGAAACTGGAATACCATGCAGCCGAACTATCTCCTTGATATAGATCTCCGCCAGTCGCTCCGATGAATAAGTAGTGCTCACCGGTATAAAATGGGCGGACTTGGTCAGTCGATCCACAATAACCCAAATAGAATCAAACTTCCTAATAGTCCGTGGAAGCCCAGATACAAAGTCCATGGTGATGCGCTCCCATTTCCACTCTGGAATCTCAATCCGCTGCATCAATCCACCCGGACGCTGATGCTCATACTTCACCTGCTGGCAGTTGAGGCATCTAGAAACATAATCAACTATATCCCTCTTCATCCGCCTCCACCAATAATGCTGTTTCAAGTCCCGATACATCTTCGCGGCACCCGGATGGATGGAATACCACGAACTATGGGCCTCTGCTAGAATCAGCTCTCGAAGATCATCTACATTGGGCACACAGATACGGCCCTGCATCCTCATAACTCCATCATCCCCGATGGTAACATCCCGAGCATCACCACGTCGAACTCTATCCTGAAGGACAAGCAAATGAGGGTCGTCGAACTGACGCTCCCTGATGCGGTCAAATAGAGAAGACCGAGAGACCACACAAGCTAGAACCCGGCTGGGCTCCGAAAGATCCAGTCTAACCAACTGCCTGGCCAAAGCCTGAACATCCATCGCCATAGGCCTCTCCGAAGCGGGTAGATATGCCAAACTCCCCAAACTCTCCGCCCGACGACTCAAGGCATCAGCAACCACATTAGCCTTGCCCGGATGATAGAGAATAGTAATATCATAGTCCTTCAGTAGTTCCAACCATCTCCTCTGATGCATATTCAGGTCCTTCTGCTTAAGCAAGTGCTGCAAGCTCCGGTGATCGGTGTAGATCTCACAAGGAACCCCATATAAATAATGACGCCAAATTTTCAAGGCGTGAACAATGGCAACTAGCTCCAAATCATGAACAGGGTAATTCTTCTCATGCACCTTCAGCTGTCTCGACGCGTAGGCAATCACCCTACCGTCCTGCATCAACACTGCACCGAGTCCAACTCGTGAGGCATCACAATATACAGTATAGGAGCCCGAACCTGTAGGCAATATCAATATAGGGGTCGAAGTCAAAGCCGTCTTGAGCTTCTGAAAGCTCGCCTCACACTCGTCTGTCCACTGGAAAGGGGCACCCTTTTGGGTCAATCTAGTCATAGATGCTGCAATCGAAGAGAACCCCTCTACGAAACGACAGTAATAGCCTGCCAAACCAAGGAAACTGTGAATCTCAGTAGCGGAGGAGGGTCTGGGCCAACTCTGCACGGCCTCCACCTTCCTCGGATCTACTCGAATACCATCACTCGACACCACGTGGCCCAAAAATGCCACCGAACTCAACCAAAATTCACATTTAGAGAACTTGGCATAAAGCTGCTTCTCCCTCAGGATCTGAAGCACTATCCTCAAATGTTGCTCGTGCTCTTCCCGGCTCCGAGAATATACTAGAATATCATCAATGAAGACAATCACGAACGAGTCCAGATAAGGCCTGAACACACTGTGCATCAAATGCATAAATGCTGCTGGGGCATTAGTCAACCCAAAAGACATCACGAGGAACTCATAGTGACCATACCGGGTCCTGAAGGCAGTCTTCGGGATATCTGGCTCCCGAATCTTCAGCTGGTGATACCCGGAGCGCAAATCAATCTTAGAAAACACATGTGCGCCCTGTAACTGGTCAAATAAATCATCAATACGGGGCAAAGGATACCGGTTCTTCACTGTAACCTTATTCAGCCGACGATAGTCAATACACATACGCATAGAACCGTCCTTTTTCTTCACAAACAATACAGGAGCACCCCAAGGCGAAACACTGGGTCGAATAAAACCCTTGCCTAATAACTCCTCTAACTGATCCTTCAACTCCTTTAATTCAGGAGGAGCCATACGGTACGGTGGAATAGAAATGGGCTGAGTGCCCGGCAACAAGTCAATGTCTCTGTCAGGCGGCATGCCCGGAAGATCGGCTGGAAATACATCAGCAAAGTCACGTACCACATGAACAGAATCAATAGAGGGAGGGTCAATACTGACGTCCCGCACATAGGCAAGATAAGCAGCACACCCCTTCTCAACCATACGCTGAGCTCTGAGAAAAGAAATAACACGGCTAGGGGTGTCATCTAGAGTACCACTCCACTCAATACGTGGAATGCCTGGCATAGCCAGCGTCACGGTCTTGGCGTGACAATCAAGAATAGCATAATGGGGCGACAACCAGTCCATGCCCAGAATAATAGCACAAGACAAATCTAAAGGGTAAAAGAACTAAACAAATAAAATGACCGGAAGTAACAAAAGGCCGAAAGCTTCATTAAACTAATGACGAAATGGTTCAATGACAAAACAAGCAAAACAAACTAGAGTACGGCCCTGAAACAAAACTGGGCAAGACCAAAGCAAACTGCTAGGACAAAAGGGTTTGACCACAAGAAAACCCTGAAAATAACTCGGACAACAGAAATGACGACAAAACGAACCACCAAAGCTCCATCTAGCTGACCAAAAGATGGAGTGTCTTCCCAATTACCAAGCACAACATTTTAGCCACTAAGTTCTGCATCAATATTGCTGAGGCTTCCATCTGCTTCAACATTTTTAGCTTCAGTCAATATACCCCCAGAGGATTCGTGTGCTCCCTATCATCGTCATTGATCACAATCAACCATCCTTTTTGAATCATTCTTTCTATTTCCTTTTTCAAGGTACGACAACTCTCAATATCGTGCCCTCTGACATTGGAATGGTATGCACATCGTGCAGTAGGATCGAAGCTTCTTGCACGTGGATCGGGAGTATATTCGGGGGGCGGTGTAATCAGGCCGACATGCTTTAACCTTTCAAACAGACTTGCATAGGATTCTCCGATAGGGGTAAGAGCCTTTTCTCGCTTCAGCAACCTCTCTTCCCTAAACGCCTTATTTGGCCTGAAACCTAACCCAGGGGGTTTCCGGTATGTTCGTGGGGGTTGGTAGGCTTTTTGTGGAGCTGGGTACCTGGAAGGTGAAGTACGATTTTGGGTGTCCCGGGGAGAGTAGTGGTGTTGGGGATGGGAGTAGCATTGTGAAAACATAGCTGGGGGACGAGTAATTGAGCTACTTGAGTGGCTGGAAAAGCCGTGATAGGTGGGTATATATGGAGAGTGTGAGGGATCATCTGGCATCGGGTTCAGTGTACGGGTAAGGACAGAGTCCAGGAAGCTAGGTGGTGGCGGGGGTGGTGCTTTTCCATCCATCCACGCCCGATACATGTCAGCCACATGTTGTCTCAGCATTTTGACTTTCTTCTACTAACCCGTGGTTCCGTTCAACCAGTTGTTGTCGGGTATCGGTGTCAACCCACTCAGTCTTGAGATTCTCTGCCATTGTCCTCTGACTTTGTGTTACAGGGAAGAGTTATTTTAGAACCACAACCAACCACCTTTCAGGAAATGGACACAAAAAAGCGAAGTCATCATGTTAGCGTTAGGCCATTTGACAGGTAGGTAAACGCACATTAGGGATGCAATGAACCTAGGCAGTTAAACCTTTCTATCATGCATTTGCTTCGGTTTCATGCGTCATTCCAGCTTCTCATATATGTGCTTTCCCAACTTTCCTTTATTTTCTAAATTGTTTTTTGTTATTTTTCTATTTTTCTCTTTTTCTCTTCTCTTTTTTTTCTTTTTGTAGTTTTTCGTTTTTTTTTTTCTTTTTGGCTATGGATATGGTCGAATCCTATGTGGATTGCCTACGTATCATGACCCCGCATGAATCAGTGACCGAGCGTAGTTCTTGCAAATTAATGCAAGAAATAAAGAGATGTTTATTTGATTATTTTTTTTTGAATAAAAATTGTACAAGCCGACTCCAACTACAAACTTGTGTAGGAGATTTCTACAAGAATAAGAATATTTTTGGTGTCACTTATGACTATTTCTACAAAATTGGCCACATAATGGCTTATTTGACAAAATGGCTATTTTTGCAAAATTTATTTAAGAAAGATAAAACTTGAAATTTTTTTTATCCTGTGGCTCATGGGGCATCGTTCGGCATCACCATAAACCAACACAAAACTATTTTTTCATAAATTGGCCATGTAATGGCTTATTTAGACAAAGTGGCTCTTTTTGCAAAATTTTATGTAAGAAGATGCAAATTCAAAATTTTATCCTGGGGCCTATGGGGCATCGTTCAGCACCGACACAGGCCAACACAAGACTGAGAAAGTTCAAATGCAAAAATGTAGCTATTTCAGTAAAATTTCGGCCATGTAATGGCTTGTTTGATAAAGTGGTTATTTTTGTAAAGTTGTGTGATGACTCAAAACTTGATTTTTGCGGATACAGCCTTTCGACATTTCCCGAGGGAATATTTCAAGGCTGTGTCCAAAATTATTTAAAAAAATCCAAAGTGGCTATTCTTGCAAAAACAGCCTTCCGGCGTCTTTTGAGGGACATTCGGCTCATTTTAAGCAAGAATAGCATCACCCGACTTATTTATAACAAAATCAAAAATTTGACATTTTTTGGTTATTTTTGCAAACGGGTGTGAACCCGAACTTGATTTTTGCGGCTATGGCCTTGCAACATTTCCACAAGGAATATTTCAAGGTCGTGCCCGCAAATTATTAAAAATGATTCAAAGTGGCTATTTTTGCAAAAACAGCCTTCCGGCGTCCTTTCGGAACATTCGGCTATTTGCAAAACGGCATCACTTTGATTTTATCGACAAAATTAAACACACATTTTTTTTTGATTTTTTAAAAGGGGTGGTTGGAACCCAAAACTTGATTTTGAAGCTACGGCCTTTCAACATTTCCACATGGAATATTTCAAGGCCATTATTCAAAAAGAAAAGAAAAGTCTTCGAAGTGGCCATTTTTGCAAAAACAGCCTTCCGACGTCCTTTCGGAACATTCGGCTATTTTCAAAAACAGCGTCACTTTGATTTTATTGACAAAATTAAACACACATTTTTTTTATTTTTTTATTTGAAAGGTGTGCTAACCCAAACTTGATTTTGCGGCTACGACCTTTCAACATTTCCGCGAGGAAATATTTCAAGGTTGTGCCCAAAAATTATTTACAATGATTCAAAGTGGCTATTTTTGCAAAACAACCTTCCGGCGTCCTTTCGGAACATTCTGTTATTTTTCAAAATGGCATTACTTTGATTTTATTGAAAACTAAAACTTCGACTTTCTTTTCCTTTTTTTTTTGAATAAAAAAAAAAGGAAAAAAAAAATGCAAAGAGTTACTATAGCACACTTCGAATACAACAGCTGCCCCTGCTCTTTTTATCGTTTTACTGTCCCATTCTTTAATTGTATAGAACACTACACCCATAATTCCTATTTTTAATTCCCCAAAGCATATATCTACCTTGATAATTCTATTTTTTGGCATTTGCTCCTATGCTTTGATTAAAATAACAAAAGCAATAAAGCTCAAAAGTTAAGTATTATGACTTCCATGTGTACCCATGTGCTATAGACAAGTAGCAATATACTACACTTTCCGCGTAGACCAAGAGCATGCCAAGAGAAAATGCTTTAGCATGTGAATTTCCAAAAGCATGTCTAGCAACACTTTTTCCAGTTTAGTGTTTTCCAGCAAACCACTAATTAGCCTTGGTAGATTAAACAAATGAATTCCCCAAACATGCTTGGAAATTTGAAAATTCCTTCTGGCGTGTGAGCATCCCCAAGAGGCATTTGTGTATTATTAAAATCCATTCACACTTCACCCATTTTTTAATTATTTCTTTATTTTTTTTTATTTACACTCATCTATCATTGGTTCGCCAAATAACCCTTTTATCCTTGAATAAATATCATATGTGTAGCACATGAGATGCATCAAGATGGTCTTTTTATTTCAGGTTACCTGTCCTAGACGGACCCAACCCCTGTGTTGAGTCCCCTAAGTCATGATGCAAATAAGCGTTCCTACTAGGGATCCAGCATGAAGTCACGTTATTCTAAGTTCAAAACCTGGGTATGTGTTCTAGACTGTGTACCCAAGCGGACAACTCGGGCTGAGGAAGGAGCTCCTTTCCGGGAACCAAAAGGCCAGCCGGCTTAGAAACTTTCCGAGCCTCTTTATTATTTCGGGGTATGACACTAACATAATAGGGAGTCTCAACCAGTGAGCACATCCCCGGGGGTGAGAAGAGAAGGGTTTTTCACGCAATATCAAAGCGGTAAACATATAGCAGTTTGTATATACAGTGCAACTAGTATCAAAGCGGTAGACATGTAGCACATTAATTAAACATATAATAAAATCGGATATAGACAAAAACAACAATTTAACTGAGCTCGAATTCTTAAACCCTGAACCGAAGTTCTGGGTGAATTAATATAGTGATATTGTTAGCGTTGTCACACCTCCTTTTTCCGCACCCGCGAGGGAGCGAGAGAGTTTTTCCAATTAAAGGACAATCGAAACGGGATTTATTTAATTAATTCAGAGTCGCCACTTGGGAAAATAATGGTGTCCCAAGTCACCGGTTTAATCCCGAACCGAGGAAATTTATGACTCTGTATTAGAGTCTGTGTACCAGAAATCCGGATAAGGAATTCTGTTAACCCGGAGAAGGTGTTAGGCATTCCCGAGTTCCGTGGTTCTAGCACGGTCGCTCAACTGTCATATTTGGCTTCTTTATCCGATTTTATAATATGCCTTAACTTATGTATAAATTTTAATTTTTAACCTCTTATGATATTATTATTATAAAAATTATTATTATTATTATTATTATTATTATTTTTACAAAGAATTGCAACATTGTGAAAATGTATCTCGAACCACGTCGCACCAGTGCACCCGTGGTTGTCAACACATTTCGACTCCGTTGAGATTTGGATTTGGGTCACATAAATGTGCACCCGGGTTTAAGGAGATAACATTATTAAATACGCGCCTAAAGTTACTAACGCGTTATTATTTTGGGAATGCCGTGAAATCCGCTAAACGGCACATCCCGGAATCTAAGCATCTTTGTAAAAATTGTCTATTGAGGGCCCCGCAATTCGCGTGTTATTTTAGCGAGGCTCGTCTCACTTATTGTTTAAGGGCTCATTACCCTTTTATTGTTTATTGTTTTAAATGAATTACAATGCAGTGGAAACGTATCTCGAACCACGTTGCACCGGTGCACCCGTGACTTTTGACACGTTTCGACTTCGTTGAGATTTAGATTTGGGTCACATAAATGTGCACCCGTATTTGAGAAGGTAGTATTAGAATACGCGATTAAAGCAACTACGCATTTATTATCTTTGGAGAACACCGTAAAATTCGCTATACGGTCGATCCCGAAGTCTAAATATTTATATATATATATATATATATATATATATATTTATGAGGGCCCCGCAATTTGTATAATTTTGTTATATATATATATATATATATATATATATTTATGAGGGCCCCGCAACTTGTGCGTTTTATTTGGCGAGGCTCGTCTCATTTATTATTTAAAGTGCAAGCCTAAAAGCAACTACAATTCTCTGCTTTATTTGTTTTAAAAATAAATCCTAATTTATTCACCGAGATGATCCAGAGTCGTTATAATTGGATTACATGAAATGTACCTCCAAGTTTTAAAAAGATAATTTTATTAAAATAACGCGCCTAAAGTAACTACGCGTTTTTAACTTTGCGAGGACCATAGAAATTCAATTAAATGGCACGCCTCGGATTCTAACGATTCAAACATTCAAGACCAACTAAACGAGGGCCGTGTATTTTGAGATTTTATTTGGCACGACGCTCTTCAATTTATTAAAAGAAAAAGTACATGTACTCATGATTATTTGTTATTGGTCAAGCCTAAAGTAGGCTACGGGGCAGTTAAACAAACAAGAATGCGAGGACGACAAGTTTTCCTAAGATTAAAACAGTACTGTTCCTAAGACTTAATTTGAAAATCTTTGAATAGCACTTTCTGTTCACAATGTAAACATTCCATCAAAGTTATTTCTTAAAAAAAAACAATTCTCATGTCCCAATATTTCAACAACAGAAAGAAAACTTTAACTTATTTCCATTTTATCTCCTACTTACTTAAATCAATCCTATGTCCACATCCATTCCATATATCAAGAAATCTTGCACCATGCCAATGTTAATTAAAGCTTGAACCAGAGTTAAACAAGTAAAGTAAATGGGCATAATATATCATTTTTAAAATAAACAAATCACACAAACAATGGTTAAAAGACAACAAAACATTTTGTCAATACTTTCAAGGAAAATAGCTGGAGCTCAAGTTAACAGAAATCGTTAATCCATTCAGATGAACATACACAAATAGATAATAAAGATCAACTAGAGAAAATGAGAAACGGACCTTGACGAACTCGAGCGGGATCACAACCCAAGGAACGGAATACCACTGACTGACCTACCGACTTAAAGCGACAATCGACGACTTCGAACAACAAACAGAAATGACGACTTGAACAGGCCTCGATGAGTTTGAGGATGGTGTTTTTCGGCGAGTTGAAGAAGAAGGAGATAGAGGGTTGTTTGTGATTGTTGCTTGTTCCAGCTGGTCGGAGAAGAAGCAGGCTGGTTGGTCGCTGCTTAGGGTGACGACGGGGGTGAGGTTGCTGGACGGGAAGGTGAGGGTGGTCGTGAGGCGTGACAACAAAGTGAAGCAAGGTTTTTTTTTGGTTCTCTCTCGTTTTTCAGTTTTCTTTCCGTTGCTTTTGCTGAAAAATCCAAGATCACTGAATAGTGATCTCTCCCTTTTAAAACGTGAGCACCCCCCTTTGTATCTATATATTTTTGTTTCTATGTTCTCTTTTCTTTTTCTTTTTTTTTTATTTTTTTTTTAATGCTCCCACCTCAATTCCCACCATGCCTTGTCCAATTTGTTTTTTTATGTTTGTCTTTTCATTTTTTTTAATTATTCTCCCATGCCTCCCCCTTCAAGTTAGTGTAGTGTCGTATGGGTTGTTTTGTCCGTGTCCCCCACGTGTGGTGGGCTCGGATTATTATGGGCTAGGTCCGAAAATTATAAAACCGGGTAGTTTGAACCCGAATATTATTCTTCGTTCGGAACCGAGAATGGTGTTATTTAATTAATCCTAGGTAATCAAAATAACTATAATACTCATAATTAAAATAAAACTATTTTTTTATATTTTTTAAGTTTAAAATAACTACAAAATATTAATGAAACTATTTTTTTATTATTTTCATTTTTAAAAAGATAAAAATATAAAGTACTATTTTTATATTTTTCAAGTTTAAAATAACTACAAAATATTAATGAAACTATTTTTTATTATTTTCGTTTTTTATAAAAAGATAAAAAATATAAAGTACTATTTTTGTATTTTTCAAGTTTAAAATGACTACGAAACATTAATAAAACTATATTTTTGTTATTTTTTATTTTAAGGTAAAAATAAAGTAAAAGAGTCGAATTTAGCTAAAATAGCTATATTAAAACTAAACTAAATATTTTACGCTAAAAATATAAAAAATCTCGGGTAGGGGCAAAATCACGCATCTACAAGCGTGATTTAACAATGTTAATTAGTAAAAAAAAATTTTAAAAAAAATCATAATTACTTTTGGGATTGACTTTTAAATAAATAATGAGACGAGCCTCGCCAAACGAAATACAGAAGGCGGGGCCCTCATTAATTACTAAAAATACTTAGATATTGGGAGGACCGTTTAGCGAATTTCACGGTCTTCCCCCAAAGATAATAAATGTGTAATAGCTTTATACACGTATGTTAATAATATTACCTTCCTAAATATAGGTGTGCATTTATGTGACCCAAATCTTACTCTCGGCAAACTGAAACGCATTAAAGTCACAGGCGTACTGGTTGCGGTGTGACTCGAAGTGTGTTTTTGTGACGTCACAATTCTTCTAAAATTAAAAAGCGGAACATTAAAAGCACATAATTGAAATATGTAAAGAAATCAGATAAAAACAAAAATCGCAGTTGAGCGACCGTGCTAAAACCACGGAATCCGGGAGTGCCTAACACCTTCTCCCGGGTTAACAGAATTTCTTATCCAGGTTTCTAGTTTCGTAGACTGTAATACATAGTCATAAATTTCCTCGGTTCGGGATTAAACCGGTGACTCGGGACACCATTATTTTCCCAAGTGGCGACTCTGAAAAATTAAATAAATTGATCCCGTCTCGATTGTCCTTTAATTGGAAAAACTCCCTCGCGCTCTCGCGGGTGCGTAAAAAGGAGGTGTGACACTCTATACACTGACGGTACCGCTAATGCCTCTCGATCAGGACTGGGAGTCGTTCTTGAGGTCCCCATGGGTGAAATAATTTGCCAGTCCGTGCGGTAACCCGAAATGACTAACAACAAGGCCGAGTACGAGGCCGTTATCACAGGTATGAAACTGGCCATCAAATACGGGGCTCGATGACTCGTCCTCTATTGTGACTCTGCTCGTAGTGAACCAGGTCACTAGGACTTACCAAATCAAGGAGCAGAGGTTACAAAAATACTAGTGAGAGATCCATAGATTAATGACTGAGTTCGACGAGTGCCGCTTTGAACAAATTCCGAGGGCATGGAACGTCGAAGCAGGCGACATGGCAAAATTGGCCACAACTACTAAAAACTTTGACAGAGAAAGCATGGTCACCCTCCTCCATTCATCCATTGACCACACAGAGGTACTTTTTTTAAATTTGAGTTGGGACTAGCGCAACCAATTTGTATCCTATCCGCGGGATGGTACACTCCCACTCGACAAAAAAGAAGTAAAGAAGCTACGCGTACATGCCGCCAATTATTGCTTGATAAATCACGAGCTCTACAAAATGACGTTCGGAGAACCCCTAGCCAAGTGCCTAGGGTCGCACCAAACGAGACCAGTACTCGAAGAGGTACACGAGGGTCACTGCGGCGCCCATATAGGCAACCGCGCCCTCGTACACTGCATAATACGAGCCTATTATTATTGGCCCACCATGAAGAAAGAGGCGGCGAAATACGTTCGCCGATGCGAACAATGTCAAAAGTATGCCCCCCATGATACACCAACTAGGAGAGCCCCTCCACTCAGTCACTTCCCCATAGACTTTCATCAAATGAGGAATGGATATAATCGGCCCCTTACCAGCGGGACGAGGAAAGGTACGATTTCTATTAGTTTTAACTGACTACTTCTCCAATTTGGTTGAAGCATGTGCGTACGCCCAAATATGCGAACATGAAGTCATTACTTTCATATGGAAGAATATCATCTGCCATTTCGGCATCCCCAAAGAAATCAGCTGCGACAACGGACGACAATTCCTCGGCCAAAATACGACATAATTCTTCGACAAGTGGCACATTAAGCGAATATCTCCACGCCATATCACCCTGCCACCAACGGCCAAGCAGAGTCTTCTAATAAAATAATACTGAACATACTGAAAAAGAAACTCGAGGAAGCCAAAGGCTATGGCCCTAACTACTACCAGACCATACCAAAATCCTGCACATGAGAAACACTGTATTCACTGATCTACAGAACCGATGCAGTTATACTAGTCAAAGTAGGCAAACCAAGCTTGATGTATTCACATACCAGCAGAACAGAGAACGACGCAAATAGGATTCAACACCTCGACGGGGCCGAGGAAAGAAGAGAAATGGCCCACATAAGAATGGTTCCCCAGAAACAACAAGTCGAAAGGTACTACAACAAAAGAGCAAAAGTAAGACCACTCAAAGTGGGAGACTACGTCCTCAAAGCCAAAACATTGGCGTCAAAGGACCCAAACGAAGGAAAATCGGGCACCAACTGGGACGGATCCCACAAAATTACAGCAGCAGTAGGTAAATGAGCATTCAACCAGAGACAACGGAAGGAAGAACTCTCCAAAATAATTGGAACGTCGCCCACCTCTAGTATTTCCATTTCTAAAAGGCGTCTCCTGAGTCACACTCTTTTTCCATTGCTCGAGTTTTGTCCCAATTGGTTTTTCTCGGGGAGGTTTTTAACGAGGCGGTAGAGAGGACACCTGGAGATATTTGCGGAATGAGTTTATCATACCAGCCACTCCATGCGCTCTCCTGGCTGACATGACCAAGGGACTGGACTAGCATGATATCCAATATATGAACGGCTAAGGCCATCTCCAATGTATGAACGGCTAAGGCCATCTCCAATGTATAAACGGCCAAGGCCATCTTCAATGTATGAACGGCTAAGGCCATCTCCAATGTATAAATGGCTAAGGCCATATACAATGTATGAACAGCTAAGGCCATCTCCAATGTATGAACGACTAAGGACATATCCAATGTATGAGCGGCTCATGCCATCTCCAATGTATGAACGACTAAGTCCATCTTCAATGTATGAACGACTAAGGCCATCTCCAACGTGTAAATGACTAAGGCCACCATCATCAATAAGTCGACCCAGCTCGACTACGACAAACAAAGTAACTCGACGACAGTTGAAGTCGCGTAAATGCCAAGGCCATCTCCAACGTGTAAATGGCTAAGGCCACCATTGTCAATAAGTCGACCCAGCTCGACTACGACAAACAAAGTAACTCGACGACAGTCGAAGTCACGTATATGGCCAAGGCCATCTCCAACGTGTAAATGGCTAAGGCCACCTCATCAATAAGTCGACCCAGCTCGACTATGACAAACAAAGTAACTCGACGACTGTCGAAGTTGCGTATATGGCCAAGGCCATCTCCAACGTGTAAATGGCTAAGGCCACCGTCATCGATAAGTCGACCCAACTTGACTACGACAAACGAAATAACTCGACGACAGTCGAAGTTACATATATGGCCAAGGCCATCTCCAACGTGTAAATGGCTAAAGCCACCAACGTCGATAAGTCAACCCAGCTCGACTATGACAAACGAAGTAACTCGACGACAGTCAAAGTTACGTATATGGCCAAAGGCCATCTCCAACGTGTAAATGGCTAAGGCCACCATCGTCAATAAGTTGACCAAGCTTGACTACGACAAACAAAATAACTCGACGACATCTAAAGTTACATACACGGCTAAGGCCATCGACGATATTACGGCTAAGACCATCGTCACCAACGGTCGCCAACCCTGTTTGACTACGACGCAAGGCACGCAAATAGCAGATGAAGCAACGCCATTATTAACTAAAGCCACCACTATTTAGCATCGTATCTGCCTCCTATCGGCGGATAACACAAACAACATTCGAAAAGCACACTGAGAATCTTACAAACAAGCGAGCACCCGCTCTGGGGAGACGAGATACCGAAAATAAAAGATACAAAAGGAAAAGAATAACAGCAAAAAATGTAACTTCCATTATCATCCAAAAATGCATATACAAAAGGACCCATTTACATTTCCAAATACAACAAAACAAAACGAATACTAGTCCTACGGGGCTTCGCCATCCTGCTTAGCGTTCCCCGGCAGACAGCCATCTCATCCACTGCCACATATTTTACGGGAGTTCCAGCAAGTATAATTGTCCAGTATAATATGCTGGAGTTTGGAGCACCAGTGCTCCATTCTCTAGTAGTATATTATATTTGAATCAACAAAGTATACCGTTCTAGCATAATATGCTGGAGTTCATACACGGGCGCACCAAACACCAGTTTATTATACTGGATCGGTCTCTGTTGGAGTAAAATAGTGGCTATTTTTCATCGACTTCATAACAGTGGCTATTTTTCGATAGCTAACCGTAAAAGTGGCTATGACACGATGTTGACCTCTCAGCCACATGGATAGTTCAATGTGCCCATCGACGCCTTACCTTAAGATGCAGATCATCCAAGGCACATTGGGAGATTTTTAAAAATAGCTAAATTTACAACTGATCGTTCAAAAATAGCCAATTTCAAAAGTAATCGAAATTTGGTCACTTTTTATGTAAAGATAAATCTGAGCGAAAGCACTGTTCAAAACCCAAAAATACTCCAATATATTATGTTGGAGTTCCAGCATAAGTATACTTAAACTCCAATATATTATACTGGATTCCAGATTGATTTCCTTAACTTTGATGCTTGTAAATGTGTAGAAATTGCAAGTATTTAAATGATTCATCGATATGTTTGATTTAGCTATTTATATCGACTCTAAAGTGAAGGTACTTGATGCAGCGAAGCAACAACATTGCTACTAACTTTGGAATCTGACAAATTGGAACTAGTTTCGCTGGATATAAGAAAAACAAGAAATACAAAAAGACTATTATCAGTAAAGGGGATGAATAGCAGTAAATGTAACAGCAACTGTTGTTTACTCCTCGCTTTTCAGAAAACTAGCAAAACTTACATCTCCTGTTATTAGATAATTTTACACAGCAGACACATGAGTCATGAGGCAGTATAAGTTGTAGCACCTCCACAGAAACAAACACTTCTACGATGAAGAAACAGCGTAGCAGCAGCTATTGTTTAGCTCCTCGCATATGAAAAACTAGCACAACTTACATCTCTTATTATTACACAATTTTACACTGTAAAAAGCTGAAGATTCATGAGGCACCATCAGTTGTAGACTCCGCAGGAATACTTCTTAACAGGTGAACAAGATGAGCGGACTTTGAGAATGCATGCCAAGAACCATTCCTACTTAGAGAACTTCTCTCGATCATGTGGAGAAGAATAGTCGATATTTGGACCCTGGGGAACGATTCCAAACGGATTGATGGTCGGATGGCTCCCATAGTAATGTTTTTTGATGTGTTCCATATTGACGGTACTGCTCATGCCAGGTATTTGGAAAACTTCTTTTGTGTAATTGAACAGATGTGGAAATTCACGCAGTAGCTTCTTGTTGCACTTGAAGTGGACAGCATACACCTGCAATTATCCAAAACCACTTAGATCAACTCCCTAATCTGGAAGGAAAGGGATTGGACACAACAAAATATCTGTCAAATGCTGCATGCAATCATAAAGTTTGATATTCACCAACAAGCTTCTCAACCATATATCGAATATCATGTTCTCCTTTTTCCAAAATTTGGAAAGGGATCTGTTTTATTATTCTTTCTCTCGGTGGAAAAGTCATTGATCATACATCAAGATGAGTGAGATGAAAGTCGATATAAGTTATCAACAAAGGGTAAAAAAAATATAAATTGAAGAGAAATTCACTCCATATAATATTGCTAGTCTTACTCTCTGGGGTTTTCTTCTCCTTAATGAGTTAGTTCTAACTTCTAATTGACTCACATGCTAATATTACCAATTTAACACTATCTTTGGTAAATAGCATATACCATAGAGCTTTATCCTATATATTATTGGTGAGCTTATCCATAATTTGGGTGAACCCATACTAGCTCAGCGCATATCGCCAATGTAAGCTTAGGGCTATGACAAACCTACAGTTATCTCCATATCAAAGACAGAATAATCTGACAGAACCTAATCCAAGGGTTTAAATGTTTTAGTCTAAAGATTAAACCTTTAATTGCAGCTCTCGAATTTTTCTTAGTTTATGAGTCGCCCTTCGACTTAGCTAGGTCATTTAAGGTAGTAATGGAGTTATGCTTGGAAATCTTGGGTCCTCTCCCAGTGAATGCTAGACGCAATTCCTAGGAAATGGGAGGTCCATTTTTTGACAAAGTTAAAGGTCTATTTGTGAATCACCCTAGTAGGGTCGGAGTGTGAGAAGATCCACTGGTTTTAATGATATCAATGTACTTATGAGCGGTTCAAACTGATTGGAGGGCAAGTACTGAGTGACCTGCTCATCATGGAGGGGTTGATTGTCACACTAGTAAGGTTTTGATGTTGCAGTGTATAGGAGGCATTTGAAGCTTTAGCATTCAAATGAACCCACGGTTAACTTTGGAATATAAACAATTCTGGGAGTGTTTCATGAGTGTAAACTCAAAGGACTAATTCCCAATCTCTTAGGGTTTAAATCGGTTATTCTATGTTTTTTTGGTGGAAAGAAATGTCCCATTCAAAGATTAATACTTCAATTGCAGCTACCAATTCTTTTTCTTACTACAAGTTGCCCACTCAGCTAGGGAAGTCATGCTTGTAAATCTTGGGTACTTCTGCAGTAAATTATAGAGACAATTCTTAGAAAATGGGAGGTCTATTCTAGACCTATATAATACAAGGGAAAGACTATTGAGGGCCTATTTTTCAAACACCTTCCAAGAGTTCAGCACGACTACATGACAAACATAGGCCTAGGCATTCATAGATAGGAAGCTGTAATGAGAAGATCAACTGGTTCTATTGATATCTATGGACTTCTGTGAAGAACGGCTCAGACTTTAGGGAGGGTAAGTATTGATGTGATCTAACACCTGAAGGGGAAGATTGCCGCATCAATAAATATTGAAGTTGCAGTACAAAGAAGTATCCGAAGCTTAGCATTCAAACAAACTCAAGGTAAACTTTGTAATGAACCAATGATACTGAGGATAAGAGAGCACGAAAAGCAATCTCCTTCCTAAATATTCACTAGTTCCTTTTATTTTATTTTTCCTTTTAGTGATGTTTCTAAGACTGGGGTGTGTAAGGCGCGGTAGGGCCACCCTTAGAGGAATAGTTTGCGTTCTCTTATGGTAGTCATTTCTGGTAGCTACTGTTTTAATATTATTGCATGCCGATTTATTTATGGTACATATGTCTCTTATAGTTAGTTAATTATTTATGCGATGTATGCTGGTGTAACTAATGCTGTTTTTGTTTTTGTTTTTGTTTTTGTTTTCTTTCCTTTTCCCTGCGAGGGTCGATTGGAAACAGCCTCTCTGCCCTCTTGGGTAGAGGTAAGGCCTGCCTACATATAACCCTCCCCAGACCCCACTTTGTGGGAATATACTGGGTTGTTGTTGTTGTTGATGTCTCTAAGACCAAATAATTCACTTTGGAAGGAACAAGGTCCATAAGAAAACAGTCACTAACCTCGTCAAACCTAATCAGGGTGACAAACAAGCGAATATCTGCTTCAGTCACTTGATCTCCACATAAGTATCTCTGCTTGCTCAGTATCATCTCACATTTATCCAAAGTTTCATACAGTTTTTGCACTGCCTGCAAGGACACAAAGATAATAACTTTTTCTCAGATAGAACTAATTGAGGACCTAATAATTTCAAGATGTTTAGCAAATGACTCCTTTGAGTTTTGTAGTCTACTTCAAAAGGTGGTAAAAGGTTACCTCATCGTAAGGCCCTTGCTTCGTTGCAAAACCACATCGATATACTCCGTTGTTTATTCCATCATATATCCACTCATTTATTTCATTTATTTGGGATTGCAAATGAGGAGGATAAAGGTCCAAAGCTGCATTCTCAGATATGTCATTGAATTCACTATTAAACATGCGTATTATGTCTGAACTCTCATTGTTCACAATTGTCTTCAATTTCTTATCCCAAAGAACCTATTAGAAAAAACCAGACCATCGATCAATAGAAATATGAACAGACTAAGAAAATAAATGTTAATATAGACTCGATTTATGGATAAAACATACCGGCACTGTGTATTTTCCAGAATAGTTTGTACTTGCAAGCTCATATAGTTCCCTTATGCTTTTGGCTCCATTAAGAGGATCAGGCTCGGCTCCTGGCTCCTCCGTGCTTGAAGAAGCAAAAACCCATCCCATGTGCTCATCGCTGTCCTTCGTCCTCTCCCACTTAGGTTTAACAGACTGCACACCAAACACAACAGAATGCGATGGTTAAAAGTCCAAAGCTGAGTCTGGGATACAAGTTCATTCAATTGCTTACTGTGAAACTAATTGCTTGGCCAAGTCCTTTGATGTTCAAGTAGGCAAGGCACCTTGATGCCCATGGGCAAGCATATGATATGTAAAGGTGGTACCTCCCAGATTCTGCTGGAAAACGGGAACCAGGGTCCCTTGAGATGATATTGCGGAAGGTTGATGCAGTTCTCTCAAAAGCACCAGTTGCTGACATTTCATCCAGAGCGGAACGAGCCATTTGTAGACTGTGCTGGAAATGACTAAGTTCAGATATTAGTCATAACCTTTCATTGTTTCGAACCAGAAGCATAATTGAGCATGATAACGTGTCTTAAAGAAGGAATCATTTGTTCAACAAAACACGTGCCCACCTTCACTTATAATTAGAGGAGTTGTAACATATAATCAGAAAAGATGCAGTCAATATATCCAATTGACTAACACTAACATATGATCCATGTCCCTGTTAGCAGGGGGAGCTAGAGTGTTGACCATGGTTCAACCAAACCCAGTAACTTTAATTAAAACCCATGTATTTGTCTTAAAAAGTAATATGTACAAATTATTAATTTAGAATCCAATAACTTAAAAATGATTCGGCTCTCGGACCCATAAACTACTATACAGAAAATACCCAATACAATCACCGCTTTGTTATATTAATTAAACCACTGCTTATTGTATTTATCTTTTCTGTTTATTCTTCCAACAAATTGGGTAGGGTAACAAAGTTCCATCTCATTCTTGCTCAGACACGATTATCAAGAACTTATAATCTGGAACAACACTCAGAATCAAAATTACGCACAAGCAAACTCCAATATCCTTTTCCTACCATTTTTTCTTTGTGAACCCTGCTCAATTTGCTGAAAAGGGCACCAAGAAATTTAAACGAAGTAAACCCATTCAGACCCTAGAACAGACTAAACTATGAGCTAAAACCCTGAATTAGAATTACAATTTATACAAAACAATAAAAACATATTAAATTTTTTCTCTTTTTTATTTTTTGTTGATCACCATGCAAACCCCCGCGAGCTAGTAAACCACAAAGTCAAGAATTTCTTCATGAACACGAATTAGCTTCAAAATCATAAAACCCTATAAAAATGAAACAAACACATCACCCACTGTGCTACTGGAAAAAGATTAAGAACTGAAATTAAGTTGATTACCTTGAAGGAGAGCTGTTGGAGTCCAGAAGTGTATTTCAGTGTTGTTTGTACTTGGATTACTCTGTTTATAAAAGGAACGTTCATACTTGTATATATGAAAAATGATCAAATAATAAATGGAAAGTACTACCTGTGTTAGTTTATTTTTATTGCTATTATTATTGTTGATACTTTGAATTTTGAGAATGGCACTTATAATCACGATCTTGTCTCGATACACAGACTAAGTGGGAAAATTTTCTGTTGTTTTTCGTTTTTTGTCTTTTTATACAAAAGATGGGAATTATTAATCTAATCATCTTTGGACTAATTTTGAAGAATTAGTAGACTTGAATTGAATATTTTTATAAGGAAGTTTTAATATTCGAATGAATTACTACTTTTTAGCAAACTCGATATTATAATGAAATTCTTTATGGCAAAATACCTTAGTACCCCTAAACTATTTGAGAATTATTACTTTCCTCCCTAAACTATCTCTGGTTCGAATTACCCCTCAACTTGGCCTTTTGAGAATAATTACCCCCTTAAATGCTTATGTGGCAACAAGTGTGGGTACACTCACCTGCCATGTGGATTTTTCTGTCCATATGGCATTTTCGTGAATTTTTTTTCCTTTTAAGAATATTATTTTTTAGATAATTTTTTTAAATACAATTTATAATAAAAGTTGGACAGAACGACATTAGTTATGCTAAATATTTTTATTTGTACAAAAATAATAAAATTTTAGTTAATCTTTTTTTGAATATTACTTGAAAATAAAAATTTATACAATTGAAATAAATAGTCAAGACATCTAAAAAGTTATAAAAAATACATAGTTGAAATAAATAATCATTGAATCAAAGAAGAAATAAAAAGAGTGTACAATTGCACTTGTAATTTCTTGTAATTGTATACTCTTTTTATTTATTCTTTTGCGATGCAATGACTATTTATTTCAACTGTGTATTTTTACTTTTTTTAGGTAAAATCCGTAAAACAAAATTGGAGCACCGTAATTTAGAGATATATAAAAAATTATAGCCAAAATAATTAATTTCAAACTATATTTTATAAATTTTTAGATGCATTGACTATTTATTTTAATTGTATAAATCTTTATTTTCGGGTCAAATTCAAAAAAAGATTAACTAAAATTTTATTATTTTTGAACAACTAAAAATATTTAGCCTAACTAATGTCGTTATATCCAAATTTTATTATAAATTGTATTCGAAAAAGATTATTTAAAAAATAATATTTTTAAAAAGATAAAAATTCTTTTTTATTTTTCACGAAAATGCCACATGGACAGAAAAATCCACATGGCAGGTGAGTGTACCCACACTTTTTGCCACATAAGCATTTAGGGAGTAATTATTCTCAAAAGGCCAAGTTGAGGGGGGTAATTCGAACCAGAAAGTAATAATTCTCAAATAATTTAGGGGGTATTAAGGTATTTTGTCATTCTTTATTTATTGACTTTGGTCAAATTCGATGGCAAATGGTGATAATGATTTTGGCAAATGTATGATGACATAAAGAGTACTGTGTTGAATTTCTTATCTTTATTATTCAATTTAAAAGGAAATAGAAAGGAAGTATGTTTTACGTTAGATAAAGATTAAGTTATGGCAACAAGTAATGGAGTACCCAAGTTCTCTTTTGAGGCTCACATCATTAGCGACCGCATGCTTTGTCGTTTCTTTCTCCATTTCTCGTTTTATACTTTTCTAGTTTTGTTTGATACAGCTATTATTAGGAGAAGAGTCGAAATTTCATGAAATTATATCAATTGGATATTACATACTATGTCGTAAAGTTTAATTTATTATTGCAGTTTTTTGATAAATAATTACGCTATTTTTGTTTTTTGATAAAAGTCTTATCCTTAATTGAATATCTTCAAAAGATAGATACATAGACATTCTTTAAAAATAAAATAAAAATATAGAAGAGTTGTATCGTTTTGACCGATTCCTAAATATATTAGCTTTATAAAGAACAATTTAAAGCATAAACAAATTAGTCATCTAATTTAAGATAGATGGTGCATTCAACCAATATTTCCGGATAAAACGATGAAGATACAAAATTAACAACCATTACAACTAGGGGTGTCAATAGATATTTAATTAATCCGATCAAACCGTACCGCACCGAATCAAATTTTAAATTTCTTTTAATAAAATCGTAGGTTTTTATATATCTCTACAACTGTACCGATAATTAGGTTTTATTTTTTATTTTATAAAAATAAATCAAAAACATATCGTACCGTACCGAATAAATTTACTAAAATAATATATTTATATATTAAGTTTAAAAATAATAAAGCATTAAAAAATTTCTTGGGCCTTGGAATTATGAAACACTTACAAACCAACAAGTAATTAAACTCAAATCTTAATTCCCAAGCCTATTATGCTACTCCTATTGAAATTAAAGTATTTCAAGCATGTTCACTAGCAAGAGACAATGTATTGTAGCGATTACGAATAGCAAACTACAATGTATTGAATATGTTTTCTTTCGTATGATTTTGATTTATCTTTTTTAATATTTAATCTTCTATAGACGTTATTCTTGAATCCCAACTTAGTTAATATTTCTTCACTCGTGTGCTTTATATTATTTTTGTATTTGCTTAGTTTCTTTTATGATGATGTAGAATAGTTGATTGATCTATACTCTAGCTATCTATCATATTTTCTTAATTCATCCCCTTTTAGACTGTAATTTTTTTAGAGAGTTTTGCGAAGTCCTATAAAGATATGTATGTTATTGCATTCTACTTCTACCAATAACTTTTACATAACATTAAAAAAAATATCAAAAATTTATCATACTGTACCGATACCGAAGATAAACCAACATGATTGGGGTGGTTCGAAAAGTCTAATTTTGATTATACATAATAGAATAACCGAAAAATTGATATGGTACAAATTTCCTAGAATAATCGGCCGAACTGAACCATTGACTCTCCTAATTACAATAAATGCATTAAAGTGTGGTCAACTGAACACTCTTCGTCGAAAAATCATACAATGTATATACAAAATTATATGGTGTATGTAGGTCAAAAATTATTTTTATGTGTATATTACCATTCACGAAATTCCTGAATTCGCCACTCCATACCTCCCTCTCCTAACCGACCCTTTCTAAAATACTAAAAAAAAATCCTTTTTATAATTCTTCTGAACCTTACCTATTCTTATTAGTCCACCTCGATAAATTTAAATGGACAAATTGATTAGGCCGAATAAATCCATATGTATAGAAATATCATTATTTGTTTGATCTCAGTTCATGCGCGAACTTTATCAGTTGGAGCAAAGAAAAAAACTTCACAGGAAAAAATCAAAATGCCTAGCAACTTTTTTCTATGGATATAAGGCTTTATTTGATAGAGAATTAGAGATAGAGGTGTTGTAATCGCATATAATCAGACCTAGAAATGTATATAATATCTTTTATTGCTTTCTCTGTATCGAGTGTACCAAAGAGTAATGATGTAGAGATAGAGAGATCGAGAGAAGTATAGAGAGAGATAGAAAGAGTTTCTATTAGCAAAAAGGAACTGCCCTTTACAATATCGGGATCCTCCTTTATATAACAGGAGGATCTCCTCGAAATAATAAAATAATATAAAAATAGGTCGTGCGTCCTCGAGGGGGCAATGAGACTTGTTAACGTGCTCTCGCTCCGACATTCTAGGGGTGTACTCTCACTATGACCATTATTTAGCCCAGGGCCGTGGTCACACGAAAGGGTAGAATTTTGACCTATACAGTTAGTCCCTCTGTTTGTTGGCGACGTAGAGACGTGCGTCGATGGACGGATACTCGAACTGCATGTTAGGAAAATTTTGACCATGTTCAGAGATGAGGACGTAAAGGGGGCGACCATTTGAATCCGTTGGTGTATTGGTGCGTAAACCCTTTTCTACAATGATATCACCGTATACAGGCGTCATCCGCGTGTTCCTGAGGAAATGCAAAAGGTGTTCCGATGCTTGGTTTCCCATGCCCGTTAGGGTTTTGGCTCTTCGATTACAATGCTACCTAACCCTATAAATAGTTTATGGATTCAATTCTAACATAACTTTTAGATCATTTGTGAAAAGTTTTCCGATTGTTTCAAGAAAGTGCTTCCTCTCCACAAGAACTCATAACTTTTGTACAAAATACGTTCGTGATTGTGTAGTACATCGTTCCTTACTCGAAAATCATGACGAAGTCAAAATATGATAACACTTCAGGGGATCGTAGTAATAAATCAATCGACGTACCACCTACATCCGGGGTAATAAATGGGAGAAGGGGAATGATCTCACCCCTCTCACCGTAGATAATGTACTTCCAAAACAACTCCTAGCTAGGAGGGATTTTCAAAGAGATTCTCCCGAACAGCCATAGGAAAAGTCTGAATTAAAATAATCCGACTTGGACCTCATTCGCACTTCACATTGCATACCCGCTCATATAGAGATGGTTCTGGCGGGGGAGAACGACGCGAATATGCATAGGCCGGGGTATTGTACATTCTATGAATACCCTTTTCTGATCAGTTATGAGCTTCTTGGCGGAAGAGCTCTGTCATTTCTATAACATATGCCCTACCCAACTTACTCCGTATACCCTAAAGGTGTGTAGGGTAGTGTCTACGTACGCGGAATTAGCGGGGTTGGAGGTCTCCGTTCACCACCTTTTGCAGCTATTTGGCACCAGCTACCTGAGGGGCACCATGCTGCATTTAAAAAATTATGTTTCAAAAGGGATGATCGTGGAAATCGATGACTAGCTCAACCGAGGCTATTGGCGGAGGTATTTCTTCATTAGAACGAAACACCTGGTGTCCAATCCTATTGAATTCCCTGGAAGGTGAAATTTGAGATGGAGGTATTCGTTCCTGTTACATTGCTTATCATTTTGGACTTTTAGCGGTTCCGATTACACCACCCTTATAAAATTGTTGTAACTTTACAGCGGTATCTCACACTCCTCGGTTCATAACCGACATAAGGCATTGGGTATCCTTCCTGTTGCCTTTAGCGGAAGGGACCCGTAAGTGGCAGAGTTTATTAAATGCTACGGCCCTACGAGCCCTTCAATTATTTTTCTTGACTTTAGTCAATTGTTTTCGTAAGCCTCATTAGCTAAATCACTGTTGCTGACAGGTCGAAGTGCTTCAAAGAAGAGGGTGACAGCAACCACCTCCTCCCAACTAGATGCCGGTCTAGCTGAGCAGGAAATACTTTATGCATCTGTTTGAGGGGGGGTGACTGTAGCCTCTTTTCAAGAGGCAGCGCCTGCGAAAGTAGCCACAAGCAAGGAGAGGCCATCGGCGTCATCTCCACACCCTGTGGACGAGCCTTCCAAGGGAGATGAGGCTGAGGAGAGGAAAAGAAGGAGGCTCATGATGGGCAAGGTGGTGGAGACGGGGGATGAAGAGAGGAACGTGCCTCGCCAGCCAACTAGGCCCGTCCTCATGGCCGACGCCATCCATTTGGGGAGGCCAACCACTGTGATACGAGCTGATGTTGGTACCAACGTGGCTCATGTTGCTGAGGTCATTTCACCACCCCTTGTTGGTGGTAAATGTGAGGGGACGGTTGCTGAGGTTGCCCATGGGAACACGGGTGGGATGGCGGAGGGCCATGCGCATGTGGAGATGACAGTAGATGGATCTGGCCGTCGTATTATGATTCCAGAGGCTTACAACTTGCTGCAGCACAACGAGCGGGCCGCATTAGAGATAGACCTACTTTGTGCGGCCCCTGAGCGTAAGATGCTGAGTGTTGTCAGCGACGCGGAGCTATCACAACGGGTTGCGGGTATGGCATTGCAGGAAGCTTCTCCGTTCTTCTGCATGTTATGTACTTGAATCTGTATGCATACTGACTTACGTGTATGTATATGCACTCTTCTTCTCTTTTTTCTTTTTAGACCCTCGTTCTGGAGGTAGAGAGACGGCGCCACGAGAAGAAAAAAATGAATATTATTGATAAGATGGTCAAGAAATAGAAACGGTGTCGTTCCAAACACCAGGCACCAGTGGATCTTTTCCAGCAGGATCCGCAATTCCAGATTTTTCGGGAAGGCCTCGAACAAAGGGAGGTTCAACTAAACCGCAGAGCGGCAGAGCTGGAGAAAGTGAATGAAGAGTTGATGAGGGCAGTGACTCGCAATAGTGAGCTAGAGTCGCTCCTCAAGTTGAGGGAGAAAGAGCTGGAGCTTAGCCGCGGAGTGGCGGCGGAGGTAGATGACCTTCATGGTAGGGTGGCAGCTTTGATAGTCGAGCTTGCAACTAAGGCGTCTAAGATTGATGTTCTCAAGCGTGCTGCCCTGACACAGTTCGGAGGCGAGGCCCGTGATACACATGAAATATGGATATACATGGAAGCTAAGTTAGACGTGTATAAAAGGCTTCTTGTTGCAGAACGTGCCTCTAAGGAGGAGGTCCAAGCGTGTTTGTGTCACGACCCAAAATCTGGTCGTGATGGCGCCCAGCACATTGCTAAGTCAGCCTGACCAATCAATATGAACAACGGAGCTAGAAGCTCTCTTTAGCCCATTTAAGCATTTTTTTTTTCGAAATAACATTGATACATTTAATGAAAACGGGGAACCAAGTCCCATAATACATCAACTCCCATAGACCAAGGGTCAAGAGTCATGAGCCTCTACTGAACATGAGTGTATAAAGGTTTACAAAATACCAAGTGCGGAAAGAAATGTCAATACAAAATCAAAAGACAGTAGGAAGGGATGTCGGGTCCTGCGGACTCTGCAGCTACCTCGAATATCCACAAACGTCGCCTCGCACAGCTACTGGATCACTGCTGAGAGGTACCTGGATCTGCACACAAGGTGCAGGGAGTAAAATGAGTACCGCCAGACTCAGTGGTAATAAACAAGGGTAAGACAGCGCAGATAAGAAATCCGCAATAAAGCACTATGTAAAGCTATAATCAGCTACCCTGTCATAGAATCAATCTTCACTGTACCTGTTCCAACAAATACCAATCAATAGCATAACAGCTAGCAGATGTAGCTAAATGCAATGCAATGCATGATATGACCGCTACGGCGTGTAGCCGACTCCAATTTTGGGTACCCGTGCTCACTGTGGGGGTTCAGACTCCGGAGGGGCTCCTACAGCCCAAGCACATCTCATAGAGATATTCTGCGGCGTGCAGTCCGATCCAACATATATCTCGCTGCGGCGTGCAGCCCGATCCACTACTAGTCGGCTAATATGCAGATACAGCCTCGCAGGCTCAAAAGTAGTTTTTGAAAACTCTTTTATCATTTTTCAGTTGGAAAACAGTAATATCAAGTTCCGGAGATTGGAATTAGCATAATAACAAAAATAGCTGCGGACTAGTAGTAAACTAGCATGTCTATATGATAAGACAATGATAACGATCCTCGCGGGATCCAATAACTAGCTCACGGCCCACATGTATAATCAACCGCCCAAGAAGGGGGTTCCTCGGCTCAAGAGTGGCCATCATTACAATATACATATATATGCGACCATCCGAGAAGGAGGTTCGACGGCTCTAGAATAGCCAATAATACAGTATCAACAGGTTGGACTAATATATATAGTCTCCAATTCATGATCGACCCCGCACTCTCAAGAGTGTGCGTGTCTCGCCGCTATACGGCGTCACAAAGTGGTATACCGGGGTTTCGAACCCGCTGGTCATCACCCACATCTATTACTCACCTCAATACGGCGCGACGACTACTCCGCAATGCCCTTGCCACGAGAATCAAGCTCCGCACGCGTAGAATCTGATCAAATACAACAATTATATCAATTACGGGTCAAAGAATCATAACCCACTTCAATTTATATGAAATTCGCATAATTACACTAAGTTGGTAAAACCCGACCCCGGGCCCCACTGCTCGGAAAATTCCAAAATTAGCACCAACGCGATCCTTATCTCGCCACGAGTCCGTGCATATAAAATTTATCGAAATCGGAGTTCAAATGGCCTCCCAAATCCAAAATTCCCATTTCCAATATTTAGGCCACATTTCTTCAAGATTTCAACCCAATTTCATGAAGATTGATGTTAATACTACCATAAATTGATGTTTTTGAGTCAAGAATCTTACCTCCGACGAATACCCGATGACTTCTCGGTGATTTCCTCGAGTTTCCTTCTCTCTAGGGCTCAAATGTGTGTTTTGGGTTAATGAACCCGTAACCCTCTGTTTCTGGATTAAATTCACTGCCAGAACTATTTCTTCTACGCGATCACGATCTTCTTCACGCGATCGCGATGCTCAAAATCTCGGCCTCACGCGATCGCGACATTACTCACGCGATCGCGATGCACAATCACCCTGCTTCACGCGATCGCGTCCTTAATTCCTGCGATCGCGTAGCTCATTTCCCCTGGACCCATTTCTACTTCTACGCGATCGCGTAGATAAGCATGCGATCGCGATGTACACCCGTTTTCTTCTACGCGATCGCGACTGGCTACCCTGCGATCGCGATGCCCTGGCCCCCAACTCTACGCGATCGCATCCCCCTCCCCGCGATCGCGGAGAGCAACGCCTGCTGTGTTTATGACAGCAACCAGTTTTTCTCTTTTCTTCCAAAAATGGTCCGTTTGGACCCCCGGATTCATCCCGAGACCCCCGGGACCCCAACGAAAATCACCAACATATTCCAAAACACGATACAAACTTGTTCCAATCATAAAAACACCCTATTAAACATCAAAATCTCCATTTACTCACGGATTCAAGCCTAAGTTTCTTCAAAACTTTCAAAACTAACATTCAATCCAAAACCCGATCAAACGATGTCCGAATGACCTGAAAATTTGCAGACATATCCAAAATCACATAACGAAGCTACAAAAATTGTCAGAATTCCATTCCGACCCCCGGATCAAAATATCACCTACCATCCGGTTTCGCCAAAATTCAACCTTCGCCAATTCAAGCTTAAAACTACACCGGACCTCCGAATTCAATTCCGATTGTTCTCCTAAGTCATAAATGATCCCCCGGAACTAGTCGAATCATCGAATCCGGTTCCGAGCACTCTAACTCAATAGTCAACTCTTGGTTGACTTTTCATATTCAAGCTTTCTTCAAACATGCTATTTGTTTCATTTTCAATCCAATTCACTCCTAACTCACCCGATATACTCTAATAATGTTTTAAAAGCATAATATATGAAAATGTAAGGTAACGGGGTGGTAATTCCCGTAACGACGGGCCGGGTCGTTACATTCTCCCCAACTTAAACAAACGCTCGTCCGCGAGCGGGTTAAGAAACATACCTGGAGTATCAAATAAGTGTGGATATCTGCTCCGCATTTCCTGCTCGGTCTCCCAAGTTGCTTCCTCCACGGGACGACCTCTCCACTGCACTTTCACTGAAGCTATGTCCTTAGATCTCAGCTTACGAACCTGTCGACCCAAAATGGCTACCGGTTCCACATCATAAGTCAAATCCTCATCTAGCTGTATCGTGCTGAAGTCCAACACATGAGACGGGTCTCCGACATACTTCCGGAGCATAGATACATGGAACACCGGGTGAACTCCCGACAAACTGGGTGGCAAAGCAAGCATATAAGCCACCTCCCAACTTTCCTAAGCACCTCAAAAGGTCCAATAAACCTTGGGCTCAACTTCCCTTTCTTTCCAAACCTCATAACACCCTTCATAGGCGAAACTTTCAGCAACACCTTCTCACCTACCGAATAAGACACATCTCGGACCTTCCGGTCTGCATAACTCTTCTGACGCGACTGAGCTGTGCGAAGTCTCTCCTGAATCACCTTCACCTTATCTAAGGCATCTTGGACTAACTCGGTCCCTAACAACCTAGCCTCGCCGGGCTCGAACCAACCAACTGGAGACCTACACCGCCTCCCATATAAAGCTTCATACGGTGCCATCTGAATGCCGGACTGATAGCTATTATTGTAAGCAAACTCCGCCAAAGGCAAATAATCAGCCCATGAACCACCAAAATCAATGACACAAGCACGCAACATGTCCTCCAATATCTGAATAGTACGCTCAGACTGCCCATCCGTCTGTGGATGAAATGCCGTGCTCAGCTCTACCTGTGAACCCAACTCTCGCTGAAATGTCCTCCAGAATTGAGATGTGAACTGGGTACCTCTGTCCGATATAATGGAAATAGGAACTCCATGCAATCTCACTATCTCACGGATGAATATCTCTGCCAACCGCTCCGAGGTATAGGTAGTACACACTGGGATGAAGTGAGCTGACTTAGTCAACCTATCCACCACCACCCAAACTGAATCAAACTTCCTCGCTGTCCGAGGGAGTCCACTAACAAAGTCCATAGTTATTCTTTCCCACTTCCACTCCGGAATATCAATACGCTGGAATACACCACCAGGTCTCTGATGCTCATACTTGACCTGCTGACAGTTTAGACACCGAGCCACATGGCTCACAATATCTTTCTTCATCTTTCTCCACCAGTAATGTTGCTTCAAATCCTGATACATCTTCGCGGCTCCTGGATGGATAGAATACCGCGAGCTATGGGCCTCCTCCAGAATCAACTCACGAAGGCCATCAACATTGGGCACACATATCCGGCCCTGCATCCTCAATACGCCGTCACTATCAATGGTGACATCTCTAGCATCATCATGCTGAACCCTGTCCCTAAGGACAGCCAAATGTGGATCATCATATTGGCGCTCACGAATACGATCATATAGAGATGACCGAGATACAACACAAGCCAATACCCTGCTGGGCTCCGAAATATCTAACCTCACTAGCCGATTGGCTAGCACTTGAACATCATAAGCAAATGGCCTCTCCTCGGCTGGAATATATGCCAAGCTCCCCATACTGACCGCCTTCCGGCTCAAAGCATCGGCCACCACATTGGCCTTCCCCGGATGATATAATATAGTGATGTCATAATCCTTAAGCAACTCAAGCCATCTCCATTGTCTCAAATTAAGGTCTTTCTGTTTGAACAAGTGCTGGAGACTACGATGGTCGGTATACACCTCACAAGACACACCGTATAAATAGTGCCTCCAAATCTTCAAGGCATGAACAATGGCGGCTAGCTCCAAGTCATGAACAGGATAGTTCTTCTCATGCGGCTTCAACTGCCGAGAAGCATAAGCAATTACCTTTCCTTCCTGCATCAACACACAACCTATCCCCACTCTCGAGGCATCACGATAAACGGTATATGAACCTGAAGCTGATGGCAATACTAACACTGGAGCTGTGGTCAAAGCTGTCTTGAGCTTCTGAAAGCTCTCCTCGCACTCATCCGACCACACGAATGGTGCACCCTTCTGGGTCAATTTAGTCAATGAAGAAGCAATGGATGAAAATCCCTAAACAAACCGGTAATAAAACCCTGCCAACCCAAGGAAACTATGGATCTTAGTGGCTGAGGTCGATCTAGGCCAACTCTGCACCGCCTCTATCTTTTTCGAATCAACCTGAATACCATCACGAGACACCACATGTCCCCGAAATGCCACGGACTCGAGCCAAAACTCACACTTGGAGAATTTAGCATATAGCTTCTCCTCCCTCAATCTCTGCAACACAATACTCAAATGCTGAGCATGCTCCTCCTGACTACGGGAGTAGACTAGAATGTCATCAATGAACACAATCACAAACGAATCCAAATAAGGCCTGAACACACTGTTCATCAGATGCATAAATGCTGTTGGGGCGTTGGTCAACCCAAACGACATCACAAGAAACTCATAATGACCATATCGGGTCCTGAATGCAGTCTTCATAATATCCGAGTCCCTGATCTTCAGCTGATGATAGCCTGAACGAAGATCGATCTTAGAAAACACCCTCACACCCTGTAACCGATCAAACAAATCATCTATGCGCGGTAGAGGGTACTTGTTCTTCACCGTCACTTTGTTCAATTGCCTATAATCAATACACATCCGCATGGAACCATCTTTCTTTTTAACAAATAATACCGGCGCACCCCACGGAGACACACTAGGGCGGATGAAACCCTTATCCAGGAAGCTCTTGAAGTTGCTCTTTCAGTTCTTTCAACTCAACTGGTGCCATTCGATAAGGAGGAATGGATATAGGCTGAGTGCCCGGCACCAAGTCAATGCCAAAATCAATATCCCTGTCCGGCGGCATGCCCGGCAGGTCTGAGGGGAATACATCTGAGAAGTCCCTCACAACAGGTACAGAATCAATGCTAGGAGACTCAGCTCCCACATCTCTCACAAAAGCTAAGTACGATAAACACCCTTTTTCAACCATCTTCTGAGCTTTTAGGAATGAAATAACACAGCTAGGGACGAAATCGGTCGAACCACGCCACTCAATCTGAGAAATACCAGGAATGGCCAACGTAACTGTCTTAGCATGACAGTCCAATATAGCATGGTACGAAGACAACCAGTCCATACCCAATATAACATCAAAGTCCACCATGCCCAACAATAACAAATCTGCCTGGGTCTCCAGACCCCCAATAGATATAACACGGGATCTATAGACATGATCCACAACAATCGTATCACCCACGGGGGTGGATACATGAACAGGAGGTAAATCAAGACTACCACGAGTCGCACCCAAGTGATGTGCAAAATAAGAGGACACGTAAGAATATGTGGACCCCGGATCAAATAGAACGGATGCATCTCTGTGACAGACCGAAATGATACCTATAATCACAGCGATCGGAGGCAAGCTGCATCACGCCTGTCGGGAAGTGCATAGAACCGTGCCCGGCCTCCACCGGATCTCTCCTCGCCCCAGGGCGTCCACGAGAAGACCGGCCTCCACCTCTACTAGACCGAGATGGTGCTCGAAGAGGAGGGCCGATCCCTCTGGCCGAGTCCCGCCCCTACGTAGTCGAGGGCAATGTCTCTCGTGTGGCCAAACTCACCACACTCATAACATGCACCGGTGCTTGGAGAAGTAGGTGCCGCACTCGGGCCTGGGAGGGCACTAAGTGATGACTGACCCTGCTAAAATCCCTGTCGACCACGACCGTAAGAACCTCTGCTCTGTTCCAGGCGGCCTGAATGAGAAGGTCTAGATGAGCGACCTCTGCTCTGCTGGGAATGCCCTCCAGATGGAGCACCACTGAAACTGCCCGAACCACGAGGCCTCTTGGCCTCCCGCTCCTCTCTCTCTCGGCGACGATCCGCCTCAATTGAGCGTGCCATATCAACAACCTGCTCAAACGATGATGACAGAACTCGCTCGCCGGTCATAAGAATACGGATAGAGTAGTTGAGGCCATCAATGAACCTCCTGATCCTCTCCCTATCAGTGGGGATCATCCATGTGGCATGCCTAGCCAACCGAGTGAATCTAAGCTCATACTGAGTCACAGACATGTCGCCCCGAACCAACCACTCGAACTGGCAACGTAGCTCCTCGCGACGAGACCGAGGTACATATTTCTCTAGAAAGAGAGTAGAGAACTGCTGCCATGTGAGAGGTGTTGCTCTTGCAAGCCTACGCCTCTCAAACTCCTCCCACCAATCAAATGCGGGACCGGTGAACTGAAATGTAGTAAATGAAACTCCGCTGGACTCAAGAATACCAGCCGTACGCAGCATCTTCTGACACTTATCCAAGAAACCCTGGGAATCCTCGCCCTCAGCGCCACTGAAATGGGGTGGCTGGAGTCTACCAAATCTCTCAAGATGACGATGTTCGTCGTCGAGCATAACCAGAACCATATGCTCTGGAGCTGGTGTAGCTGGAGGAATGACTGGTGCAACCACTTGAGCGGGGACCGTCTCTGGCATCTGAAGTCCCTGAATAACCTGCTCAGGTATGCGAGCTGCAGGGGTCTACTGACCACCCCCTTTCTGAGATGTCGCTGCAATAGCGGTAGATGATACTACCTGAGCCAAACCGGAACACACCGATAATATCTAGGCAAGAGTCTCCTGAAGACCAGGAATAGCAATAGATATAGTCTGGGCCTGAACTGGCGCTACTGGAGCATCAACCACTGGGGGCTGCTCCTGAACTGGTACAACGGGCGGGTCAGCTGGCACTGCCTCGGCCGCCCTACCTCTACCTCTAGCACGACCGCGCCCACGGCCTCTAACAGGTGGCAATGGAGGTCGTCCACCACGTCCTGATGCTCGCGTTCTCGCCATCTGCGAGAGAATAGAATATAGAAGTTCAGTTCTCAGAACAACAAGATCGCACGACAGAGTTCAAGAAAAGTGAAGTTTTCCTAAAGGTTCGCAGCCTCCCGAGGATAAGTACAGGCGTCCCCGTACCGATCCACAAGACTCTACTAACCGGCTCAAGACTCATGAGGCCTAGTAAACCTAGGCTCTGATACCAACTTGTCACGACCCAAAATCTGGTCGTGATGGCGCCCAACACATTGCTAAGCCAGCCTGACCAATCAATATGAACAACGGAGCTAGAAGCTCTCTTTAGCCCATTTAAGCATTTTTTTTTTCGAAATAACATTGATACATTTAATGAAAACGGGGAACCAAGTCCCATAATACATCAACTCCCATAGACCAAGGGTCAAGAGTCATGAGCCTCTATTGAACATGAGTGTATAAAGGTTTACAAAATACCAAGTGCGGAAAGAAATGTCAATACAAAATCAAAGACAGTAGGAAGGGATGTCGGGTCCTGCGGACTCGGAGGCTACCTCGAATATCCACAAACGTCGCCTCGCACGACTACCGGATCACTGCCGAGAGGTACTGGATCCGCACGCAAGGTGCGGGGAGTAAAATGAGTACTTGCCGGACTCGGTGGTAATAAACAAGGGTAAGACAGACGCAGATAAGAAATCCGCAATAAAACACTATGTAAAGCTACAATCGGCTACCCTGTCATAGAATTAATCTTCACTGTACCTGTACCAACAAATACCAATAAATAGCATAACGGCTAGCAGAGATGTAGCTAAATGCAATGCAATGCGTGATATGACCGCTACGGCGTGTAGCCCGACTCCAATTTTGGGTACCCGTGCTCACCGTGGGGGTTCGGACTCGGAGGGGCTCCTACAGACCCAAGCACATCTCATAGAGATATTCTGCGGCGTGCGGTCCGATCCAACATATATCTCGGCTGCGGCGTGCGGCCCGATCCACTACTAGTCGGCTAATATGCGGATACTGAGCCTCGCGAGCTCAAAAGTAGTTTTTGAAAACTCTTTTATCATTTTTCGATTGGAAAACAGTAATATCAAGTTCCAGATATTGGAATTGGCATGATAACAAAAATAGCTGCGGACTAGTAGTAAACTAGCATGTCTATATGATAAGACAATGATAACGATCCTCGCGGGATCCAATAAGTGGCTCACGGCCCACATGTATACTCAACCGCCCAAGAAGGGGGTTCCTCGGCTCAAGAGTGGCCATCATTACAATATACATATATATGCGACCATCCGAGAAGGAGGTTCGACGGCTCTAGAATAGCCAATAATACAGTATCAACAGGTTGGACTAATATATAGTCTCCAATTCATGATCGACCCCGCACTCTCGAGAGTGTGCGTGTCTCGCCGCTATACAGCGTCACAAAGTGGTATACCGGGGTTTCGAACCCGCTGGTCATCACCCACATCTATTACTCACCTCAATACGGCGCGACGACTACTCCGCAATGCCCTTGCCACGAGAATCAAGCTCGGCACGCGTAGAATCTGATCAAATACAACAATTATATCAATTACGGGTCAAAGAATCATAACCCACTTCAATTTATATGAAATTCGCATAATTACACTAAGTTGGTAAAACCCGACCCCGGGCCCCACTGCTCGGAAAATTCCGAAATTAGCACCAACGCGATCCTTATCTCGCCACGAGTCCGTGCATATAAAATTTATCGAAATCGGAGTTCAAATGGCCTCCCAAATCCAAAATTCCCGTTTTCAATATTTAGGCCACATTTCTTCAAGATTTCAACCCAATTTCATGAAGATTGATGTTAATACTACCATAAATTGATGTTTTTGAGTCAAGAATCTTACCTCCGATGAATACCCGATGACTTCTCAGTGATTTCCTCGAGTTTTCTTCTCTCTAGGGCTCAAATGTGTGTTTTGGGTTAATGAACCCGTAACCCTCCGTTTCTGGATTAAATTCACTGCCAGAACTATTTCTTCTACGCGATCGCGATCTTCTTCACGCGATCGCAATGCTCAAAATCTTGGCCTCACGCGATCGCGACATTACTCACGCGATCGCGATGCACAATCACCCTGCTTCACGCGATCGCGTCCTTAATTCCTGCGATCGCGTAGCTCATTTCCCCTGGACCCATTTCTTCTTCTACGCGATCGCGTAGATAAGCATGCGATCGCGATGTACACCCGTTTTCTTCTACGCGATCGCGATTGGTTACCCTGCGATCGCGATGCCTTAGCCCCCAGCTCTACGCGATCGCATCCCCCTCCCCGCGATCGCGGAGAGCAAACGCCTGCTGTGTTTATGACAACAACCAGTTTTTCTCTTTTCTTCCAAAAATGGTCCGTTTGGACCCCCGGATTCATCCCGAGACCCCCGGGACCCCAACGAAAATCACCAACATATTCCAAAACACGATACGAACTTGTTCCAATCATCAAAAACACCCTACTAAACATCAAAATCTCCATTTACTCACGGATTCAAGCCTAAGTTTCTTCAAAACTTTCAAAACTAACATTCAATCCAAAACCCGATCAAACGATGTCCGAATGACCTGAAAATTTGCAGACATATCCAAAATCACATAACGAAGCTACAGAAATTGTCGGAATTCCATTCCGACCCCCGGATCAAAATATCACCTACCATCCGGTTTCGCCAAAATTCAACCTTCGCCAATTCAAGCTTAAAACTACACCGGACCTCCGAATTCAATTCCGATTGTTCTCCTAAGTCATAAATGATCCCCCGGAACTAGTCGAATCATCAGAATCCGGTTCCGAGCACTCTAACTCAATAGTCAACTCTTGGTTGACTTTTCATATTCAAGCTTTCTTCAAACGTGCTATTTGTTTCATTTTCAATCCAATTCACTCCTAACTCACCCGATATACTCTAATAATGTTTTAAAAGCATAATATATGAAAATGTAAGGTAACGGGGTGGTAATTCCCGTAACGACAGGCCGGGTCGTTACAGTTTGTGTGAGGCTCGTGCCGCTCGTGCGGCTAGTGGATACAACTCTGATTCTCCCGACCGAGAAGGTTGTACTTCTAAGGACATCAGTCGACTTGAGTCTGGACCGTGGTTTAATGAGGTTTACCCTAATGACCAGGAAGGGGGGCGAGTCGATGGCGAGGACAAACCTGGCGAGGCCCCTTAGGACTTGTATAGATTTTGCATTTTTTTCTTCTTCTCTTTTTTTTGGAATGTAATGGGAGCCCTTTGTGGGACTAAGTGTACATAATTTTTGTTATAGTGAAAGATTCAAGCGTGTGTTGCTTATCCTTTCGCAATGTTCTTTGCTTATACACTACTTGTTACTGTCGGATAGGATCGACGATCCTTAGTGATGGCTTTTGGCCTAAAATGATGTAACTTCAATTGTCGTTAAAGCGCTTATCCATCATCGTCGAACGAAGTCGACAATTATTGGCAATGGCCTTTAGCCCAAAAGGATGTAACTTCAGCTATTGTTGAAGTATTTATTCGTCGTCGTCAAACGGAGTCGAAAATTATTGGCGATGGACTTTGGCCCAAAAAGATGTAACTTCAACTGTTATTGAAATGTTTATCCGTCATCGTCGAACGAAGTCAACAATCAGTGGCGATAGCCTTTGGCCCAAAAGGATGTAACTTCAACTGTTGTTGAAGTGTTTATCCGTCGTTATTGAATGGAGTCGACAATTATTGGCGATGTCCTTTGTCCCAAAAGGATGTAACTTCAACTGTTGTTGAAGTGTTTATCCGTCGTCGTCGAATGGAATCGACAATTATTGGTGATGGCCTTTGGACCAGAAGGATGTAACTTCAACTCTTGTTGAAGTGTTTATCCATCATCGTCGAACGGAGTCGACAATAAATGGCGATAGCCTTTGGCCCCAAAAGGATGTAACTTCAACTGCTGTTGAAGTGTTTATCCGTCGTCGTCGAACGGAGTCGACAATCATTGGCGATGGCCTTTGGCCCAAAAGGATGTAACTTCAACTGTTGTTGAAGTGTTTATCCATCATCGTCGAGCGGGGTCGTTTCCACCTACATAATGGAGAAGGTGGCCGTAGCCGCTTACATAATAGAGAAGGTGGCCTAGCCGCTTACATAATGGAGAAGGTGGCCGTAGCCGCTTACATAATGGAGAAGGTGGCCGTAGCTGCTCACATAGTAGAGGAGGTGGTCGTAGCCGCTTACATAATGGAGAATGTAATTAGGTTAGTCCCTTTATTATGCCAGACTGGAGAGACGTGTCGACCGGTCGGTATGATAAACCTGTTTCCATGCACCCCTGGGTGTCTCCTTCGTCGCCTAATTAAAAACCTCCCCGAGAATTGGGATAAAACTCGGGTAAGGGAAAAAGAGTACGACTCGGGAGATGCCCTTCAAAAGTGGAAGTATTTCAGGTGGGCGATGTTCTAGTTGTTCTGGAGTGTTTTTCCCTCTATTGTTTCCAACTGGAATGCTCCTTTGCCTGCGTCTGCTATGATTTTATATGGCCCGCTCCAGTTGGTGCCCAATTTCCCTTCGCTCGAGTCTATTGGCGCCAATATTTTTGCTTTGAGGACATAATCCCCTACTTTAAGAGGTCGTATTTTGGCTTTTTTGTTGTAGTACCTTTCGACTTGTTGCTTTTGAGCTATCATTCTTATATGGGCCATATCCCTTCTTTCTTGGGCTTCGTCAAGGTCTTGAAGCCTTCCCATGTCATTGTCTGGTCCGCTGATGTATGAGTATCTTAGGCTCAATTCTTCGATTTTGACTGGTATAACTGCATCAGTTCTATAGAACAGTGAGTACGATGTTTCTCCTATGCTAGATTTGGGTGTTGTTCGATACGTCCAGAGTACTTAGTAATTCGGGCCAGAACCCTTTAGCTTCTTCGAGTTTCTTCTTCAGAATGTTTAGTATTATTTTGTTGGATACTTCAGCTTGGCCGTTGGCGGCGGGATGATATGGCATGGAGAGTATCCGTTTGATACGTCATTTGTCACAGAATTTCGTTATCTTTTTGCTGATGAATTGCGGGCCGTTGTCGCAGCTGATTTCTTTGAGGATGTCAAAAAAAAATCTCTAGACTGGGCTACGAAAAAACTTCTATTGGACATAATGTGTAAAATTGGGATAACCATAGGCTGGCTAAGCCCCAACTAGTTAACAATTGACCATAAATATTGACATGATAGGAATGATTCATTTTGAACTACATGTGACACATGTAATATAAGCTCTGAAAGTAATAGAGATCTTGATTACCAGTTAATTAATATAGTATTAGGCAATCTATTTGCAATATTCACACTACCAATATAATGTAGTATTACGCAACATCATTTGCTAAGTTTAACTATTATTAGTTACTTACACTACATATATAAGACACAAATAATGGGTTTACACCAACGACCGAAGAAGCTTGATGTGCGAAACTCTTAAGGGAAGTCTGTTCTACTCATTTTCCTTTTCTCGTTCCTGACCCTGAGTGTGGAGGGGTTAGCCTTGAGTCAGGTCTTGATTGTTTATTCCATTTTGTCAGTTTAAGTACTGGAATGGCAGTTACGGATATTCATTCCTAAACTATGTCACCGATTGCTGACCTAATCCCGCTAAGCAAGAACTGTTGCCGACACCGACTCTATCTTAACGACCGGTTTGCCCCTGGACATTCCGTTAAGTCTAGTTGACAAGACTTAATAGTTCGATATTTGATGTTAATGTCTTCTAGTTAATTATCTTAAACTCTAAGAAAGTTGCAGTTTCTTATCGAGTTTACATACATTTGAATAAAAAAATCAAACTTCATTTATTAGCCATCGGACAAAACAAATTTTAATCGGTAGCCCATAAATTGACCCATACAAATCATAGCCTAAAAATAAAATAAGTGCTAGCCGGAAACTATGACCATGACTGCTCCTCTCGCTCAATTATCAAACAATAATTTTTCCTTTATTTCTTTTTTCTCTCTTTTCCGGCTGTGCCTTCTCTTTTGGTTCTTCTTTTTTATTATGTTTAGATCTTAATTTTTTCTTGTTGCAGAAAGCAAATGCCTCCTCTTTTGGTTCTTCTTTTTTATTGTATTTAGATATGAATTTTACATAAAGCAAAAGAGATCCATAACTTACCCACCACCACTGGTGAAAATGGTGATGATTTGATAAGGGTCTTGAAGGAACTCACTGCTATTCAAAGGAAAATTGCTGATTTACAAGTAGAACTTCAAGGTCGAAAAGTGACATTGTTCAGATTCTTAAGAATTTCATCCTTTTTAAATTATCCAACACGATGTTCTGCTAGTGAATATGGTGTGAATTTATACCACTTCGACTTTTCACTTGACCCTAATATGCATGTGTCCTATCCATTTCAGCTGGGCATAATTGCTTAAATAGTTCAAAATAATTTGAAAATTTTCAAACTTACACACCTAAACTATTCGATCTCAATACATACATTCATGATATATATATATATATATATATATATCATGAATGTATGTAGTCTGATTTTGAGTTTTGTGGCGATGGGTAAAAGTCCGGATTTTCTTATTTCGACAGTGGTGTAGCATAAGGCTCAACTTTGTCTTCTTCTGTGATTTTATCTTATAGTATCTGTGAATATATAGATAATATTTTGAAGATCTTTGGCTAAAAGTTTAAAACTTTAGTGATCTTGTTACCATTTTCGGCGACTGTGAGGCCTTGGGCGTTGGTGGATGGTTTCTCAATAAGAGGAAGAACACAGGAGATGATCATGCATAAAGTTGAAATATCTACTAAACATACTGTTATTAAAAATTATACAAAATAGACTATCACTATACAATTTATATGCAAAATAGACTCTCATTATACAATTTATATACAAAATAGAGTGTCACTATACAAAATATATACAAAATAAACTGTCACTATACAATTTATATACAAATAGATTGTCACTATACAAAATATATACAAAAATAGATTGTCACTATATAAAATATATACAAAAATAGATTGTCACTATATAAAAATACATGATACACTTCAAAATATTGGAAAATACACATTATATACAATTTTGACATATTATTTAGACAGATTATACATTCACGATACAAAAATATTTGCGGTACACAAATATATACACTTTAGATACACAAGCACAGGGAAATAGACACCCTATCCACTGAGCTACAGGCATTTGTGTTGTCATACTTGTTCCGTTCAGCTACTATATGCAATATGTTTGGGCCGAAAGGCCATTTTTTGAAAGTGGGTCAAAATATGGGCTATTAAAATTTTGAAGGGTTATAGAGGGTAATTTTCTCGAATAAATAAGATCTACGATGATTTAACTAATCAAACATGATTTAAATTATAAATACTAACACTGTAATGAAATCATTTGCTTTGGCAAGAAAACTTTACTAGTATTTTCAACTATTACTGTTGGCGCGAAGGCATCAGTTTTACTATAAAATATGAACACAAAAGAGAACCTTAGTTTTCGCTTTAGTCTACTTAATATTATAATCACCTATAAGATTTAAAAAAAATTATATCACACCATTGAAGTCGAATTTTTCTACTATGCAACTACATTATTCAGTTGATAGTAATTGGGTGGAATTTACTGATTAAAGTCGATCATGAATGAGGGTTGATCACATGTAAAGATGTTAATCTGTTTTAACTGAAAAATAGATTTTTGGCCAAAGCTAGAATTTAGAAGAATCGGATTACTGATAATTGAAAAAAATATGTAAAGATAGAAACATGAGAATGATATTATAGAAAGCAAGTAAATTAAAGTATATTCCAATAATAACTTGTGTCTACAATTGTTTGTGACTTTCCCTTTTATAGCCATTGTGGGAATACAAACTTTTCCTTTGTCATAATAAGACAATTATGGACAATTAATTAATTTAAATGTTACGTTATATAATCATATACATTAAACATACTCTCTAACGTTTCTTGCATTTAATGCTCATTAAATGTTGTATTTGGGTTTTTATTTGCTGTCAGATTCATTTCTTTGATTCTTCACGATCTTTGACCTTTAAATGCCTTGAACGGGTACGACTATTGAATGTCTCGCATGACTATTAAACAAGCTTATAATTTGGACTATTTGTGTATGTAATTATTCCAGTAGTATCCTTTGGGTGAGATCAAGCTTTCCACATAAGTACTGACATTTATACTTTCTCTTTCTGATGGAACAAGAAAGTCTCTTATACTGTCAGACTTAGGATTATATGCAACAACTCTAGCTCCGTTATGTAAGCATAAACTTTAATTCTACCAGGATCTTGAACATGATAATCTTACATGTAATCGTGTAGAAAAACATATCTGAATCGTGAGTCATCATCTTTAAGCGGAAGCATTAATCGGCAAATCGATTTCTCGCCCCTTGCCCTAGCTTTCGTTACCGCCGTCTTTAGGGATGGAAGAGAGGAAAAGCAGTAACCCTAATGGGTGGGGAGAGGACCAATTTATAGAGATTTTCATTTAATCTGGTACGTCCATCAAGTAACCAATCGGACGGATGAGATTTATTCATTAATTAAATATTAATTATGGGCCTTAACTTATTGGGCCACATTATTTATAAGAAATAAATTACATTCTCCCACTTGGCCCAATAATCACATAATATTAATATTTAATATAGGAACATTAGTTGCGCATAAACAAATCTCTTCTATAATGTCCATCATAAATACCATAATACGGTAAACTAGTAAATGTGAGTTATGGCGGTTATACATAATTTGTCTACATACTCCCTTCCATATACTACAACATTAGTAATTTACCGTATCAGGTTCATAAGCTATAAAATTTTTATGGTCCACAATAATGTCTCCTTGAGACTTATCCTGTAATATCTCAAAACAATAATGTGCACACCATTATGAGAAACAGGAAATCACTAATGTATATCAGAAACATATAAATGAGCTCAGAGTAGTGTCAAAACATCATAAATACATCAGTCATAAATACAGCCAAGACCCATTCTATGTACATGTTCTTTAAATATCTTTGGTTGTAAACCTTTCGTTAACGGATCTGCAACCATTAGATCAGTTCTAATATGCTCAAGTGACACTCTTTGTTTTCTGAACTTCCTCCTTGACGGTAAAGTACTTTAATTCCATATGCTTGGCACCTTTGGAGTACTTATCATTCTTGGAGAAGAATACTGCTGCAGAATTATCACAGTAAATTTTCAGCGGCTTGGTAATGGTGTCGACAACCCCAAGTCCTGAAATAAAGTTTCGCATCCATAATGCATGAATTGTGGCCTCAAAAACATGCCACAAATTCTGCTTCCATCGTGGATGTAGCAATGACAGACTGTTTGGCACTCTTCCACGATATTGCTCCTTCAACTAATTGGAACAAATAACCAAACGTGGATTTTCTAGTGTCAATACATCCAGCGAAATCTGAATCCGAGTATCCAACAACTTCCAAATGCTTGGATCTCCTATACATGAGCATGTAATCTTTCGTTCCTTTCAGGTACCTCAAAACTTTCTTTGCAGCTTTCCAATGATCAATTCCTGGGTTACTCTGATATCTTCCTAACATTCCGACCGCAAAGCTAATATCCGGTCTTGTGCAAGTCTGAGCATACATCAGACTGCCAACAATAGAAGAGTAAGGAATTGATTCCATTTCTTTTCGCTCTACATCATTCTTAGGACATTGCATGAGACTAAATTTGTCCCCTTTTTGAATTGGAATAATTCCTGCTGAACAATTGTTCATGTTAAATCTCTCAAGAATTCTTTCGATATAGCCTTTCTGAGACAATCCCAATAATCCTTGTGATCTATCACGGAATATTTCTATTCCTATCACATAGGATGCCTCACCCATATCTTTCATTTCAAAATTCTTAGAGAGAAAATCTTTAGTCTCACTCAATATACCTAAGTCATTAGCAGCAAGTAGAATATCATCAATATATAGGACTAAAAATATAAACTTGCTCCCACTGATCTTTTGGTATATACACCGATCAACGGTATTTTCCACAAATCCAAAAGATGTTATGGTATCATTGAACTTTATATACCATTGTCGTGAGGCTTGTTTAAGTCCATATATTGACTTTTTCAGTTTACACACCATTTGACCTTTCCCTTTAGTTTCGAAACCCTCTGGTTGGTCCATATACACTTCCTCCTCGAGATCTCCATTAAGAAAGGCAGTTTTCACATCCATTTGGTGTAACTCCAAATCATAATGAGCCACCAAAGCCATAATAATTCTTAACGAGTCTTTCTTTGAGACCGGTGAAAAGGTCTCTTTATAATCAATGCCTCCTTTCTGAGTATAACCCTTGGCAACAAGTCTGGCTTTATATCTCTCAATATTTCCATTTGAATCGCGTTTGGTCTTAAAGACCCATCTACACCCGATTCTTTTAGAACTTTCAGGCAATTCAACGAGATCCCGGACTTTATTGTATTCCATGGATTTTAACTCTTCCTTCATGGCATCAATCCATTTGTCAGACTCATTACTTTCTATGGCTTGTAAAAATGAAACCGGATCCTTATTAAGACCAATATCAAAATCCGACTCTTGCAAATAAACCACGTAATCATCCGAAATAGCCGATTTTCTAACTCTTTGAGATTTTCTTAATGGCATTTCTTGTGGTTCATTTGTGTCAGATATTTGTGAGTTAGTTTCTTCATGAAGTGTTTCACCCAAATGTTGTTCGGCGTTGTCAAAGTGTTCTTCAACAACTGGAACAATATTTGGTATTTGTGTGGAAGTAGGCATATTTCTGGGTAATAGAATATTGACCCTTACCTCTTTAATTTCCACACTTTGCTTTTCAACACTCCCACTAACTTCACCATTCTCAATGAATCTTGCATTACCGGTTTCAACAATTCTTGAACTATGGTTTGGACAATAAAACACATACCCTTTAGATTTCTCTGGGTAACCAATAAAGTAACCACTTACTGTTCGAGAATCTAATTTCTTTTCTTGTGGATTATAAACTCTAGCTTCCGCTGGGCAACCCCAAACATGGAGGTGCCTTAAACTAGGTTTCCTTCCTGTCCACAGTTCAAAGGGGGTCTTTGGAACTGCCTTACTAGGAACCCTATTTAATAAATATTCAGCGGTTTTAAGAGCATACATCCACAATGATTTGGGTAATGAGGAATTACTTATCATGCTCCTAACCATGTCCATAGTGTTCGATTACGCCTTTCTGCAACACCATTTTGTTGAGGTGTTCCTAGCATAGTATACTGTGCACATATGCCACGTTCCTCGAGGAACTTTGCAAATGGACCTGGACATTGTCCTGACTCATTATATTTTCCATAATATTCACCACCTCTATCTGACCTAATAATTTTTACCTTTTTATCTAATTGCCTTTCAACCTCATTAACAAACACCTTGAGAGCATCTGCTGCTTGAGATTTTTCTTTCAGTAAATAGATGTATCCATAACGTGAAAAATCATCGATAAAGGTGATAAAATATTTTTCTCCACCAAAAGATGGAACATTAAAGGGTCCACAAATATCGGTGTGTATAATTTCAAGAAGCTGGGTGCTTCTTGTGGCACCTTTCTTACTATGCTTGGTTTGCTTTCCCTTAATGCAATCCAAACAAATAGTAAGATCAATAAAATTTAGATTCGGAAGAATCTCATTCTTTACTAATCTCTCTAACCTTTCTTTGGATATATGACCCAAACGTCTGTGCCACAAGTAAGCAGAACTTTCATCTAGTGAACTACGTTTAATTCCAACATTATGTTGAACATTAAGAAGGGATTCAGAAAAACCAATATCGAGTTTCAATTTATATAAACCATCACTAAGAAAACCAGAACCATAAAAAATAGCATTTTTATATAAATTGAAACATCCATTTCCAAACTTAAAATCAAATCCAGAAACATCAAGTCTTGAAAGAGAAATCAAATTCCTAGAAACTGAAGGTACATAAAGAGTCTGTAATAGATCAAGGTGACGTCCAGTCTCCATGATCAAACGATAAGTCCCTATGCCTTCAATTGGAGCCTTCATACGATTTCCCATGAACAAGAAATCCTTATTTGGATTTGTAGTTTGGATCGTAAGGAATCCCTGCAACGTAGTAGATACATGAGCAGTTGCACCAGAATCAAGCCACCAAGTATTATTAGGAACTTCTACTAAATTTGATTCGAAACATACAAAAGCACTAATTGTACCTTTCTTTTCGAACCAAGCTTTACGTTTCAGGCAATCTTTCTGATAGTGTCCTTCCTTGTGACAGAAACGACACGTATCTGCCTTACGTTCCTTGTTAGCATCCCGTTGAGCTTTAGCAGGTGCTTTTTTCTTCTTGAACTTGTTGGCCTTCACTTTAAGTCCTTTACCAGCTCCTTGACCCATGAGGTTAATTGAATGACTCCCTTGTTTCTTAAGTCGTGACTCCTCCTGAGTAAGCATACTGGACAATTCACTAACATCCCACTTATCCTTAATAGTGTTATAGTTAATTTGAAAAGGTCCATACTCGGGAGGTAACGAGTTCAGAATAAACTGAACCAAGAAGGAGTCATCTACTTTCATCCCCAAGGTCTGAAGTCTTGCTGCAATGTTAGTCATCTCGATGATATGATTTTGCATACTACGCGACCCATCAAACTTCATGGTCGTGAGTTCAACCATTAGTGTACCAGCGAGAGACTTATCTGCAGAACGAAAACGTTCTTCCACAAACTTCAGGTATTCCCTGGCACTTTCTGTTTGTGGAATAGTACTTTTAATGTTGTTGGCAATATTCATTCGCATAAACATAAGGCTTAGCCTGTTAGAGCGTTCCCATGCTTTATGGAATGACTTCTCATCCGCACTGCTCGAATCAGTAATGGCAGCGGGCTTATCATTCAGCAGAGCCAAGTCAAGATCCATCACACCTAAGTGGAACTGGACTTGCTCACGCCATTCAGAGAAGTTCAATCCATTGAACATAGTAACAGATGAAGCAAGCGAATGAAAAGGAATAGCTGCAAAATAGATTACACATGCTCACAAATCAATATGGATTCAGCAAAACAATTAAAGCATATCGCAGTTCACCTTTGGATAAATACTACGATACACTATCATAATTTAAATGCCACTTAGTCTTTAATAGGTATTTAAATATTTTTTAACCAAATATATATGCCATCTTTGGACAAACAATATATATTTGACCAAGAATATTAATTTTACCTCATCATATTCACTATTCATAGAATAATTGATTCACCTTTGGGTAAATCCTTAAGTTCTAGAAATAGTAAAAATTAATTTATCCACTAATTTTAAATTATAGGCATTTCATTAATTTAATGGATAAACTATAATTTTATGTATGCATATTTTCATAAACAAAATAGTTTGGCCACTTTGGTGACTAACAAACTATATAACATAAGTGCACACACAAAATAGAGATCATAAGATTTTATGTACGTGAATACTTTAAACAATCTAGTTTGGTCACTTTGGTGACTAACAAACCATATACACATTAATCACATACATAAAATAAATAATAAATGGCTTCACCAACTTAATAGTCCAAATACTTAAATTAAATAGATCAAATAAATTTCCTTATGCCCTAATGTTAAACAGTAACTAATCTTTCATAAAAGAAATCTTTCACAATGGCTTAGAAGTAACGTTGGAACAAAATATCCTTAAGGCATCCAAAAGAAAAATCAAGATAACATAAATATATATGAGGCAGAATTTAAATGGATACCTAATACAAGAAAAATCAAATATTGAAGGTTACTGTTTCAAAGAGAACGCTATATTCCCAATATAAATTTCATTAGGTTTTGTTAACTGAAGCAACAATAAAGCAAACTGTATGACAGGACAATATAGGGAGGAACATAACACCGAAAATTCTTTAAACAACGAGTCAGGCCTTTCTTCATTATTTATTACTAACAGTTCATAAAGGATATTTCATACTTTATTGTGTATCCTCAAATTAAAAGAATTGGAATCAGATAAGAGATTATCGTAGATCCAATTAGAATAGTATCGATCAACATAATGATATAATTTTACTTTTGCGAAAATTATCAGTTCAAATAATCAAGGCTCTGATACCACATGTAAGCATAAACTTTAATTCTACCAGGATCTTGAACATGATAATCTTACATGTAATCGTGTAGAAAAACATACCTGAATCGTGAGTCATCATCTTTAAGCGGAAGCATTAATCGGCAAATCGGTTTCTCGCCCCTTGCCCTAGCTTTCGTTACCGCCGTCTTTAGGGATGGAAGAGAGGAAAAGCAATAACCCTAATGGGTGGGGAGAGGACCAATTTATAGAGATTTTCATTTAATCTGGTACGTCCATCAAGTAACCAATCGGACGGATGAGATTTATTCATTAATTAAATATTAATTATGGGCCTTAACTTATTGGGCCATATTATTTATAAGAAATAAATTACACGTTACACCATACTAAGAGAACTATTTTTCCCTTTGACATGAAAAGGGACTTTGCTAATCCACAATAAGGGCATATTTCTAAATTCCTTATGATAAATAAGGATGTCCATGATTCTTTTACTCCATATTCCTTCATAATCCATATCTCAAGATCTTTACCATAATCCAAGTAACTCATAGAAAGACATCCATTCAAAACTCCTAAACCAACAATAGCATTGTGGGAATACAAACTTTTCCTTTGTCATAATAAGACAATTATGGACAATTAATTAATTTAAATGTTACGTTATATAATCATATACATTAAACATACTCTCTAACGTTTCTTGCATTTAATGCTCATTAAATGTTGTATTTGGGGTTTTATTTGCTGTCAGATTTATTTCTTTGATTCTTCACGATCTTTGACCTTTAAATGCCTTGAACGGGTACGACTATTGAATGTCTCGCATGACTATTAAACAAGCTTATAATTTGGACTATTTGTGTATGTAATTATTCCAGTAGTATCCTTTGGGTGAGATCAAGCTTTCCACATAAGTAATGGCATTTATACTTTCTCTTTCTGATGGAACAAGAAAGTCTCTTATACTATCAGACTTAGGATTATATGCAACAACTTTAGCTCCGTTACCCCATACTAAGAGAACTATTTTTCCCTTTGACATGAAAAGGGGCTTAGCTAATCCACAATAAGGGCATATTTCTAAATCCCTTATGATAAATAAGGATGTCCATGATTCTTTTACTCCATATTCCTTCATAATCCATATCTCAAGATCTTTACCATAATCCAAGTAACTCATAGAAAGACATCCATTCCAAACTCCTAAACCAACAATAGCATTCTCAGGAAACTGATCGATCTTTTTAAAGACAGTATCAGGGATTGGAAACATATGAAACTTTTCCGAGACAGCATCAAAATAAATTAGTCTATTATGAGGACCACAACTAATATCGTTTAAGACTCTAACCCTAGAGTGAAGTCGTCCATGCATTGTAATCCAATCAGGAACACATAGTGATAAGATATCATAGGAAGAATGTATGCCCTTCCACTTTTTGTCTTTAAGACTTGCTATTATAGCAGTATCACAACCATAACCTGGGTATTCAGGGCGTATAAATAATAAGTAGTAGCTTGTAATCATTCTTCAAAGAGTCAAAACAAAGTCAGCCAGTGATATGCCACAGATCATCACGTGCTAAAATGCTATGCTCAAGGACTTTGTTACAAAATCTAGTAGCAGGGTTCCACAAGAAAATATGCTTGTTTACGTTTATCAGTAGAAGACCATCACAAGAACCCAATACATTATATCTCAATTTAGAGATTTTGGGTTTGAAATATTGTTGTTGGTTTATGATACGAAAAGTTGATCCATCTTTGCGCTTTGAAAGCACAAAAGTTCTTTCTCGTTGTTGATTAGAGAGCTCGAATTTGGGATTTGAAATCCATGAATGCCATTGTTTACAAACACATTTGTATCGTAAGAGGGATCTTATACTGGTAATTTTGAGAGAATAATCATAGTAATTTCGGTGGGTACATCTGCTATAAGCTGTTTTGGTGCTTGAAACAGACGATTTCTTCTTTGGTTTTTCATTATCGCAACCCTAAGGGTCAATGTTGGAAAGGGTTTAGGGTTTTTATATATGAGAGATGGGAGGTTTCAATATTAGAAAGCGTTTAGGGTTTTGAAAGAAAGGAGGTATGAGCTGTGCTGTAGTTACCGATGACACTATCGTTGCCCTACGTGGAATATAAAAATTTCACAAAACATGGGAAAATTTAACAGAGGATTTTCAATCTAAAAAAGTGATTTGGACTCTTTTGGAATAATTATAATTACAGAGGCATTGGCGCATTGCAAAATGAAATTTCATGGTTTTACGTGCTTTAGCTATTGCGAGATCCGCACAAATTTTAATTATAACATGTATGCGTAAATATCTGCATAAACAATCACACCAGTAAGTTAGGTAAAATCACATTCTGTTTGGTTGAGAACTTCTTTTCGAAAAAGGAAAAAGTAAATTTTTTTTTCCCGCATGAGCTATTTTTGAGAAGCTAAAAACAAGCAGTTTTTCCCAAAATTACTTTTTTGAATCACTTTTGACAAAATATCATTAGAAATACTTTTAAAAGTATGGTCAAACACTAATTGTTGCTCAAAAATACTTTTTAAATCGTTTAGTCAAACACAAACTACTTTTCACCCAAAATATTTTTTGAAAAACAATTTTGAAAATAAGATGATTTTATAAGTTTGCCCAAGTAATAAGCTAACAATTTTTTTTTTGGTGAGATGACTTCCTGGCCACTCAAACTTGTAGCGCTCTTAAAAGCCGATACATAAACTTTTGTCTTTAATTCCCATTTAAAACTCAAACTCCTGAAACCTATAACTAATAAACACAATTAACCGTTAACTCATCCCATGTTGCGTCAGGTCCTAGTCAGCCCCCTGCGTGAATGTCACGACTTTTAGGAGCGCGAGACCCCCTTCCCAATGCCCAAGGGTAAAAAATAGGGCCTATTTAAGTGGGGTCTTATTCTTTCAATTGAATACATATTATTCCTCTATTATATGCATTTGAAGCTTCATTTCCACTATTTCTTAAAATGTGAAGCTTTCTTTAATTTTTTTTCCCTTTTTCTAGATTGTGATAAATAATCAAAGTCATATACTTTGTCAATGTGGAGTTGAAGCTCATATTTGCATCACTTGGAAGCTAATAAATTGCAGGAATGAGGTTTTATGGGTGCTCAAACTATGGTCGAGCCAATTCTTGTAATTTTTTGGGTGGTTTGACCCACCTCTTTCAGATCATATAAACAGGTAATTTCAAGGCAGTTATCAAGAATTAAAGAGAGAGATTAACTACAGCGTAGGAAGATGCTCAAGATCATTGTAACTTTAGTTGTTGTAGTATCCCTAATAATTGTAATTTTCTTCTTTGTGTAGTTAGCACTAACTTCATAACCCTATGTACAATGATAATGACAGAATCAATGATGTATTTTTTGTGGAATAAAAAGAAATTTTAACATAAACAAGCACACATATATAAACAACCAACTTTGATCAGTCTTCTTGGTTGACAAGATTAGCACTGAACTGTCAAAAATAGTTTAAATATTATTCCAAAAGAAAAGTCATAGTTAAACAGACTTAAGTTAACCTACAAATTAATTTCTACAACTAACAGACTTAAGTTACCCCAAAAACAAACATTCAGTCAGCTTCAAGGTTGAGATTGGTTGATGTTTTGCTGATATTGGCTCGAATTTGGACATGGAGACTAGCTTGGCTGATGAGATGAAGAATGGACTTGAGGTTAGCTAAGGCTTGCTTGAGTTTGTCTTCTCCTCAACTGTTGTTGAAGTTGCCTTTGTGATATAGCATTTCTTCCTTGCCACCTTAGTCCAGGTGCACTATATCCAAGATCGATATTGGTCTGCCCAGCATCCACTACTTTTGTTGGAGTAGAATGTACCCTATCTCTTGCTCGATACTACATAGGAAGCCAAATTAGTACCCAAACTACTAATATATAAATAAAAATTCAAATCCTTAATGATCTTACCCTTTCTATCAGTGTTCCTGTATCACTAAACAATATACCAAATTCAGTAGTCTTTGGTCTTCCTCGTAGTCCACTACCTCTTGGCCTTCCTCTAACACTAGTTATAATATCCTGAGAAGTTCTTGATCTCATACTTCTAGTATCCTGATGTAAGATAAAATATTATATTGTAACTTAAAATTTTCGGTCCTAATACAAATTAACTCAAATAAATACTTACAGATGCACTTGCAACAGCTGATGGTTGAGTATTTGTGGCCTTGCCAGTTTCAGAATTACTTGTAAGACCTGATTGTTGAGTTGTTGTTTGAGCAGTTTGTGATGGTTGAGTTGCACCAACATTATTAATTTCTGTTGTTCTAGATCCTTGTCCTTTCTAAAATTTTCAAAATATAAAATGAGATATAAAAATTTCCAAAATCAGACACAAATTGAATACATTACCAGGAAAGGACACCCCTTCTTGTTATGGCATATTGTCTTACAATTAGAGCATGTCATTGGTGTCCCTTTCCTTGATCTCTTACCAAACTTCTTCTTAGGTTCATCTTGAGCTCTTTTTCGATTTTTCTTAGGACTACCGAGAATCTTGGTAATCACAAGAGCCTCAACAGTTGGATTCTATGGTGATGGTCATATCTCCATGTTGGTTACTCACTGTATGTAATAACTAAAAGCCTTCAGGTATGTTTCTTTCTTGTACCAGTGGGTTACATAGTAAGCAGGCTCAAATCTATCAAAAATATTACACATATTGCATGGAGTATGGTATTCCTTTGAACTGCCATGATCTACATGTGCATGTATTGTTGGAGAAGTCAATAATATATTTGTAAACCCCATGTTATATCTCATACCCAGTATCCACATTCCATTTAAATTCATGCTTAACAACATATTGATATTGTTCCTCTATGTACCCCATCGCTATAGGAGATACATCAGAAATCCACCTTGTTGCAAATTCTCTCATGGTAGTCATCCTCTCCATCACCTTCACTCTAATCTTCTAACATGGTTATGATAGAGTTGTGCCTAGCAGACAAGATCCAACTGTTAAAGGTCTCAATCACATTTACTCCAATTTTTGAAGAATGCTCTACACCAATATTATTTTGGGTATCTTAGCAAGTCCTCAATTATCCTACTATCACCTAATTCTACCAGCTCATCTATCTTAGCCTTCAAATATGCTTCAAATAAAGCCCATTCACAGGCCCAAAACTTCTTCCTTCTTTCCTCTCCTTTTCACTTTTGTTTCCGGTTGCTCCATATGTGTCTTGCACATATTCTGTGCTCATCATTTGATAACAACTCAGAAACAAATGCAACAAGTCCCTTAAGCAACTCAGAATCATTGGCCTATAAATTCCAGAGGCTTTGCCTTATTTTGGTACTAAGTTCTTTACCGATATCACTCCCAAAACTATCCTTCTTCCTAACTAAATTATTGCATTATTTTTATCAAAATAAAACAGTAAGTCGTGTGATTTGCAGCGTATTTTTGAGTTCGTTGAAATTCTGTGATTTGTATTGTCACTATCACAAAAACGACTTTTCCTTTCTATCCTGGGAGGAAGTAACCCATAATTCTTGGCAACTGTGGAAGAGTTATAATTCCTTAAGGAGACACAAGAAATTTGTGGGATCGGATATAACATTCTGCTTCATCTCTTTTTTCGTTCATCTTTCCGTTAAAACTATTTCGAACCAGAACATTGTTGATAACAATTAATTCCATATGTTAACTTGATTTTCCCCGATACAGTGACCTCCAAAAACCAAAACTAAAACAAGAAGTGATCGCTTGATCAACTCCAACTAAAGAGCTAGAAATAAAGGTATACTCTTATTCTCTAAAGTATGTATGTAGCTTTACCTGTAAGAGCACCAAAAACTTAGCACATGAGAGCATACATTGTCTCATAGCTAAGAAATACAGTAGTTAATTTTTACACAAATAATTAAATGATGTTTTTGCTACAAATTAAACAAATATATCTTTAAGCTCGTAATATAATAAGTTTAGAGGTTAAAGAGCTTTAATTTACTGCAATAAACAAGTGAAGGTTATGATTGTTCTCCAAAGTGAAAAGTTCCACTTTTTCTTCAATTAGTGATAGATAGGGCAAAATCAGGTAATAGTAGGTGAAAATGATAAATTATTCTTTTTATACCTTTTGACAATTGCCTCAGTTTAAAGTCGAAAAATGGGGGATAGATAGATGTCAATGCATGTTACTCCACCATATATAAAGTGTGAATATGACATTTCTCCTAGGATGGGGGGAAACAAATTGTCAAGATCTTGACAAAGGAATAATGACTACCCTACAAACAAGGCAAAATGAGAAGAAAGGGTATCACATGCTTGTTTTAACACAGTGACACATCCATCATTTGGTTTCACACTTATGATTTTGACTCAACTTTTGGTTTATGTTACCACCTTTTATGCCTTTACTATTGGCAAAACTATCTGATTAATAAGTCAATTTGTTTCTTTAGAAAATAACATTTAATGAGAATGATTTTGATTCTGGCCTGGTTACCTTTCTTCACAAGCGATGCATGAAATAAAAGGCGAACCCAAGATTGTCAAGGCGGCGAGGCACATGAGCGAACTGCTCAACCAGTGCACTATCTGACTTTTAATTTGATCTTAAAAATTCCAATCAAAATATATAATCGTTTCCAATATATATATATATATATACAAATTTTTGCCGAGGTTAATAGGGTCCAATGACCCCTGGTGAAAAACTATGAGGATTTTGTCCAATACTTTAAGATAAGGAGTAGTCTGGAAGCCTGGTAAAACCACGTAAGATTTGTATACAATCAATGGATATGTATAGATTTTAACAAATGTTTCATTGCAGATCCCAATATTTACCAGAATTGGTATATAAATGCTGTTACGAAATCTATTAAAGGTTGGTTAGACATAGAGGGACAACTACCATTAGTTTAGGCATTAGATGGAATAAAAAAAAAGAGGTAGTAAGTTAGTAACATGCATGGCCATCATTAAAACAAAGTAAACAATGATATTATGATACAACAAATCAATTATGTTGACATGCTTTTCGATTTTCCATTGTCTCCTTCCAAAGAAAGAATATAAAAGTAATGCGAAGAATCCAATCTATCTATCAATCTCTCCATAAAAATAAAGGTATCCCAGTCAACAATATATCCCCATAAGTTCATCAATCTTCCCTCCATATATATCCCAAGAAATCTCCTCTTAGAAGCAATCCTTTATCTCCATACTGACAAAGAACTCAGAGAAATGGACAATAAGCTTCACTTTTTTCATTATCTCCAATTCTTGTTGCTGCTGTCTTCTTCTTGCTTCTCACTTGTTACTTTTTCTTGGATTCCATACAATGAAAATAAGAACTATGAAGGCTCCTCTGATCTTGTTAATCTTGAATACCATATGGGCCCTGTTCTTTCTTCTCCTATTAAACTTTATATAATATGGTATGGCAATTGGAACCCTTCTCATAAAGCCACCATTAGAGACTTTCTCAACTCATTTTCTTCTTCTTCTTATGCACCTCATCCTTCTGTTGCTGATTGGTGGCGAACCGTTCGTCTCTACACAGATCAAACTGGCCAAAACATCTCAACCATTTCACTTTCTGGTGAATTCTTTGATTTCAAGTACTCACATGGAAAGTACCTTAGCAGATTATCCATGCAATATGTGATTAAAAATGCAGTCAGATCATACCCTAAAGCTCTACCTTTGAATTATAAGAATGGAGTTTACTTAGTGTTAACATCTTATGATGTTCAAGTCCAAGACTTTTGTAGGGCTGTATGTGGTTTTCATTACTTCACATTCCCATCAATTCTTGGAGTGACGGTGCCTTATGCTTGGGTAGGTTATAGTGGGAAACAATGTCCTGGTTTCTGTGCTTATCCTTTTGCTTGGCCTAAGAATTCAGGGAAACCACCACCAAGCACAATAAATGGAGGAAACAGCTTAATGGGAGCACCAAATGGCGATCCGGGGGTCGATGGAATGATCAGTGTGATAGCTCATGAGCTTGCTGAGGTCTCAAGTAATCCTCTTGTGAATGCTTGGTATGCCGGGGATGATCCTATTGCACCTTCTGAGATTGCTGATTTGTGCTTGGGTGTTTATGGAACTGGTGCTGGTGGTGGATTTGTTGGACAAGTGTATAAGGATTCTTGGGGCAATGGTTTCAATTTGCATGGAGTGAAAGGGAGAAAGTTTCTTGTTCAATGGGTTTGGAACCCTCTCAGGAGAAGATGTTTTGGTCCTAATGCCATGGATTAGATTAGTCATGGTCATTGACTATATAGCTAGAAGGATGTTATTCTTGTACAGAGTTGTTTTCAAGCTAAATTATTCGTCTTTAAAGTATTTTTGCTTTATGTAATTTCTTTCTTTTCCCCAACTGTTCTGCTAATTACTAGAGTCATGTTTCTGTTTCCAAATGTGCATTCTGCATACTTCATTAACCATAACTTTCTTTAGTCCTGCTTTCAAATTATTAAATAATGCTAATCAATTGACATGGTGGAAGTATAAAGGTGACTTGCTAACAAATAAATAAGATAGGCCTACAGACAGAAACAAAAGGTTGCTTCCTGTTATCTTTATTCTACTCTTATTATAACAAGCCTTCTCCAAATTCTATTGGAGTGAACTTTCTGGATTCAGCCTTACATCAATGTTCAGCTTGGTGACCAGTTGAAATCTTATCTTGTTGAGCGCCAAAAGAGCTTCTTTCATGTTGATTCTTGCATCTGGTGACACTGAAGTGCAGCTTAAAGCCAATTCCATGACAGAAACCAAGCATTGCATCTCTGCATTTAGAGGTTCTTTCTTTGGTCTCATCAAATCTGCATCCACTAGTTGTGTAACTCCAGAAGGAAGCGAGTTGTTTACCCATTGTTTTAGGCTCAAATCTCCAGTAAACATTTCATCACTAGGCCTCCTCTTTGTGAATGTTTCCATCATCACGATACCGAAGCCGTAGACGTCACAACTTGTTGATACAAGTCCATCTTGGCCATACTCTGCAATGACAAGTTAGAAATCATCAGTTTAAAGTATTTCATACTAGTTTGATAGATGAATCATGATGCGTGAAAGATAACGGCAATAGAAAAAATTTAGGTACCTGGCGCAATGTATCCAATGGTCCCAATAGTGTTAGTTTGTCTAAAACTATTCTCTGTACCTAACAATTTCGCAATCCCAAAATCACTTAAATGGCCAACCATGTTTCGATCTAGCAAAATGTTGCTAGGCTTTAAATCACAATGCACCACTGGCTCTGAATTACCGTTATGGAGATAGTCCAAGGCAGATGCTACATCTACCATTATGTCCAATCTATGCAACATGTCTAAGAATAAGTCATGAGAGTGTAACCATCTGTCTAGGGTGCCATTTGGCATGTACTCTAATATTAAGGCCTTGAACTTAGAGTGGGAACAAGAAGTTATGACTTTGGTCAGGTTCCTATGACGAAGGTTGCGCAAGATCTCACATTCTGTTTCAAAGCTCTTGAATGCACTTTCATGTTCCAGGTTGAATACCTTTACTGCGAATGTCATCCCATCCTTTACCCCTTTGTACACCTTGCTAAAACTCCCAATTCCAAGCAAATTGTCCGCGCTGAATCCATTTGTTGCTTGTTGAAGTTCATAATACGAAACTCGTTCGTAGGCCCTCATGGATGATACCTGATCAGTTAATCCTGATGGCTCATTTCTATTTCTTCTTCTTCTTCTTAAAATAAGAAATCCAACGGCTAATGCAACAAATACCGATGTTATTCCCAAAAGACTATACAAGATCAAAAAATGCACTCTTTTTCTCCTCGCCCTTCGCGGAGACTTGACTTGACATGGTGGCACTTGGAGCCTTGATACACCACATAATGCATGATTAGACACAAAAGACTGATTGGTGAAGTTTGCAAAAGGACCATCAGATGGAATTTCTCCGCTGAGTTTATTGAAGGAAACATTAAGGTATCTGAGGTACACAAGAGCTTCTAAGGACTTTGGTATTTCACCACTTAGATTGTTATAACTCAAATCCAAGAATTCCAAGCTTAACAATTTCCCAAAAGACTCTGGAATGGGGCCATCTATTCTGTTGTGTGATAGAGAAAAAGTAATCAATTTTTGTAGACCTCCCATCGTGCTAGGAATCATGCCTGAAAAGTCATTGTATGACAATTCAATTTTTGTAATAGCCTTTAGATTTCCAATTATGGGAGACAGAACACCAGAAAATGAATTTGATGCTGCATGAAGTATCAATAGATCTTGAAGGCTCCACAGGCTCTCAGGTAAACTGGAGTTCAATCTGTTGGAAGCTAAATAAAGGTTTCTCAAACTAGTAAGGTTCCCCAAACACGACGGTAATGGACCTGAAATTTTATTTTTCCTAACACTCATGTCTCCAATATTTTTGCAAAGAGCAAATTTCATCTGGAATAGTCCCACTTATCATGTTACTTTGTATAAGAAACCTTTGAAGCTTCTGCAAACCTCTAACAGTTTTGGGGATGAACCCTGTCAAATCATTGTCAAATAGTGATATGATAATCACATTTGTTAGGTTTCCAATTTCTTCTGGTATAATGCCACTGAGTTTGCACCAGGGTGCAGAAAATATTTTGAGAGAGGTCGAGAAATTACCAATAGAAGCCGGAAGAATGCCATTCAAGGGATTTGGACCAATGACCAGTTCTCTTAGATTTCGACATCTTGTCAGTGAAGTCAGGAAGGTTAATTCTGAAGAGGGATGCTGGTTGATCAACCTGTTTTGCCCTAACTGTAGAAGTTGAAGGAATTCTAGATTACTTAGGGAATCAGGAATGGAGCCTGAAAAGCTGTTGTTTGAAAGGTCTAGAGCAATGAGTTTTGATGCATTAGAAATTGAAGCAGGGAAGAGGCCATTGAGACTATTCATTCCCAAATAAATTTCTTGGAGATTTGGTGTCCCTTGGCCTACATTTAATGGTAGACTCCCTGAAAGCTGACAATCTACAATGGTCAAGATTTGGAGGGATGAAATGTTGAAAATGCTTGCTGGAATTGAACCACTCAGTGTATTTTGATACAATCCAAATATTTGGAGCTTTTGAAGATATCCAATCTCCATTGGTATTTCACCTGCCAAATTAGGAAATTAAATAATACAAGTGAGTGAATTAAATTGAAGTGACAAATAGACTTCTGGCATCGTTCACTCCAAGAACTTCCCACCTTGCTCTTGGGGAAACTCGAACTCACAACCTCTTGGATGGAAGTGGAGGTTGGAAGTGAACATCCAAAATGCATGTGGAGAAATAGAAAGACGTCTCTTGAAACAAAATAGCATGCTCAGTTGATGAATCTTATTTTAGATGCTTCGAGGGAAAATATATGTTTGAAAAGCACTTGCATGTATTGCTAGATGAAATATAAGAAAATAATACCTTTCAAGTAGGTAACTCCAAGTTGCAGTGCTGTCAGCATAGTTAAGTTCCCGATTTCTGCTGGTATGGTTCCGGTGAAATCATTTTGAGACAATGATAATATTTGAAGTTTTGAGCAGTTCTGCAAATTTGGAGGAATCAAGCCATCAAACCTATTGCCTGAAAGCGCAAGTGCCTCTAAATTTGGAAGATTGTCACATATGTTTCCAGGCAGTTTCCCATAAAGATTGTTCTTTGTTAGACCAATCTGTTTAAGTGATGACTGGTTAAACATAGTTGGTGGTATAGATCCTGTAAGCTTATTATCTTGCAGGTCTATGGAAGTCAGGCAACAAAGTCTACTGATTTCTTGAGGAATTTCTCCACCAAGAAAATTCCCTCGTAGTCTTAAATACTTTAGTTTTGTTATATTAAAAAGGGATGGAGGTATATTACCCGAAAATTGGTTAAACGAAAGGTACAAGGAATGGAGGTTTGGTAACAGGACGAAAAATGATGGGATTGCACCAGTAAAGTTGTTATTCGTGACATCGATCATTTTCAATCTCCTCAAACGAGCTAACTCCTCAGGCAAACTCCCATAGAAGCTATTGTTTCTGATATCGAGGGAAATGAGAAACGACAGATTTCCAAGTTGTGGTGGAACCATTCCTTTAAGGTTCATACTAGAAAGATTTAATGCAGTGACTCTTTGGTGGCGAGGGCCACAAGTAACTCCTATCCAACTACAGACAGGGGTAAAAGTGGACCAGTTTCTAGCTAAGAGGTGGTGGGAATCGTATAAAGAAAATTGAGATCGCAAGGCAAGAAGTGCTGTTTGATCAGTAGTGATATTGGTGATCGACAAACAAGTACTCATTTGCTGAAGCAGCAAAAACACAACAGCAAGATGGATACAACCTTTCTCCATTGCACTTTGGAAGACTCTCTTCACAAGTATGTGTTTTGAAGTCATTGGATATTCATGCTTTCTAAGATTTTAACTTATAGAAACCTAAGAACCATATTTTCAGGAACATCATACCTACTTTGCTACAAGAACATTAACTCTGATGGTGATTTTGCATCACTTGATCTTACGAAGGAACGATAAGTCAACTTTGTGAGTTTCTTTCTGAGGTTGTCATCCCTTTGATTAATCTTTCTTTCACACTGGCCATGAAAAAGTTGTAATCTTAAAGCTTGAAAGATCAGAAATATTGGAGTTGCATACACATTAAACACAAATGAAACAAATATCTGGAGATAAAGTCAGAATTTTTTAATTGAGATGTTGATACAAGTTCTTGATTTTTGACTGACTATATAAATTTTCAAAGCATGTTTCTCTGAAAAGTAGCCACGACCAATTGATCTTGGACTGTAAAAGTAGCAAATCTTAGAAGAGATAGGCATTTAGTAGATAAATCTAAATGATGGGTCAAAGAGTGCTATTCTTAGTTATAGTCCAATGGCTAAATTCGTCAAGGCTCAGATAAGAAAGAGGTAATCAGGAGAGTTATTGACAATAAACAATGGATAGTAACTATCTGCAGCCGTCTTTACATTACACAGCTAGTTTGGCATTTCTTGTAGGGTATATGCAAAGCGGAGCAGGTTTTGTTTGACTTTTTCCCCCCTTTTTCTATTTTTTTTTGTTTGGTGTCTCACCCAACAACAAACCAGTTTCATTCAATTTAGTGGGGTCTGGTGAGGTTAGTGTATATGCAGACCTTACCCCTACTCTAGGGTAGAGAGGCGGTTTCTAAATAGATCGTCGGTAACCTTCCCACCAAGAACTTCCTACCTTGCTCTTGGGGAGACTCGAACTCACAACTTCTCCGCTGGAAGTGTGGGTTGCTTACTCTCAGAACAACCCCTCTTGTCTCACCCAATTTACATTATTCCCATTGCGACCCAGACTAATTCCCATCCGTGCTTCATTAAAGGAAGAAGCCACCCTACTAGAATTTAATCCATACCCAGGCTCGAACCCAAGTCGTCTAACTTAGGGTGGAGAGATCTTAATTATTCATCCCACCACGACCTCAATTGTATCGTTGGTGTTTTTATTTCACAGAGGACACAGTTGCTAGACTACCAGTGCCAGCATGATTTAGGTTATAAATTCAGACATCTTTTAAAAGTATTTTGATGTCAACTTGTTATTAATTTTGTGATTTCCCATTGTCATTCCTAATTTCTCGCACTAAACAGTAGCTGATCCTCTTGCCTTGAAATCATACATTTCTTCGTCTGATCCTAAAACTATCTTAGGATTATGGCACATCACATAAATGCATGTAGGGTTGGCTCACCAAATGCCATTTTCCAGATTTCCAGTCCTCAATTAATGCAGCACTTCTGTTCAAAAATATAATTTATGTTGGAAAAACATTTGGACTTCATTTTCAAATTTGCTTTAGAAGGGCCGGCTTGGCTCAGCGGTAAGCTTGTTTGCCGTGGTGTGTCAGGTCGCGGGTTCGAATCAGCCTCTCTGCAAAGCAGGGGGAAGGCTGCCTAGAGTATTCCCTTCCCCACACACCCACGAAGTGGGTATTGAACTGGGTCGGCCCTTTTTCTTTAAACCCTTCCAAAATTTGGAGGATCTATAGCATTTCCATGCTTACACTCCAGTGTGGCTCGAACCCAAGACCTAACGGGTGGAGGTGCCTTTTACCACTCACCAAAATTTGAACATCATTTTTGAAGTGTTTAGTCCATTAGTTGACTGACTTGCACTCAAAATGGAAACAGACCTGTGGCCACAACTCAGAACCAGTCAAAAATATCCCATCAGAGGTTGACTGACTTCAACTCTGATGTTGTCACTCCAAAGACTAACAACAGTATGTTAGTATCCAGTGAATTTGATATTATTAAATAGATCATCCAAGCTTTTGCACTGTTCATTCGTGTTTCAGAAAAAGGAGAAACCTGCTTGTTATAGTTATGGGAAGAAATTGCAATCTTCTCTTTGCTCTTGCAGTTTTCCTACTGCTTCATCACCATACTTCACTGGCTAAGTTTCGCAATATCAGCACTGATGAAGCTGCTCTTCTTGCCTTGAAATCTCACATTTCTGCTGATCCTAACAAAATCTTAGCAACTAACTGGTCTTCTTTTAGCCCAGTTTGCAGCTGGATTGGAATCACTTGCAGCTCTCGCCACCATAGAGTCGCAGCTTTAGACATTTCTAGCATGCAACTTCATGGTACTATTCCTCCACACCTTGGAAACCTCTCATTTCTCACTTCCCTCATCATCAGCAACAACAATTTCCATGGAGAGTTTCCAGAAGAATTGGCTCATTTGCAGAGATTGAAAATGTTTCGTTGCTCAAAAAATAACTTCACTGGTGCTATTCCATCATTTTTAAGTTTATTACCAAACCTTCGCTTTGTTTACCTATTCGGAAACCAGTTTTTCGGAGGAATCCCATCTTCCCTTTCCAATCTAACACAGCTGAAAGAGTTGAGTATGTCTGGAAATTATCTCGAAGGAGTGATCCCTCGAGAACTTGGTGATCTTCGCTATATGACTATCCTAGATCTGCAAGATAACAAGCTTAGAGGCCCTATACCACCATCAATCTTTAACATTACTGTTGCGGAAGCCAAATGTATATAGTGTGAATGAGTCACAACTACTATACCAAAAATTATGGCAGCTACCAAATAATAAATAAGACAATAAAGCAACAATATAAAGAACACCAGAATTTACGAGGTTCGGCTAATTTTGCCTACTCCTCGGACACAACCAATATTTTATTCCACTCCAAAATACAAGTGAAATAATACTAAAGAGAGAAGATACAAATGCCTTGAGAAGATAAGAAGGCAAATGAGAGGTGTGTTTAAATCCTAAACATTAGGCCTTCTTTTATAGGGGGAAAATCCCCCCAAATTCACTTCCCAACCGATGTGGGATGAAGTTTTTGTCAAACTTCAACAAATCTCCACCTTGACAAAAATTCTACATCTTCAATTTTCTCTCTATAACAAATTTTGGTTGTGTCTTCATCTTCAATCTTCAGTGTTCAACAATGTTGATCAAATCCAAACAATGTTGAAATTTGACCGCAGTCACCACCTTTTGTCAGCATATCAGCAGGATTCTCTGTAGTATGAACTTTCTTCACCGTGACTCCACCTTCTTCTATGATTTCTCGTACGAAATGATACCGAACATCAATGTGCTTCGTCCTTGCATGATAAACTTGGTTCTTCGCTAATTGAATAACACTTTGACTATCACAAAAAATTGTGATACCTTTTTGTTCAACACCAAGCTCCTTTAGCAATCCTTGAAGCCAAATTGCCTCCTTCACAGCCTCTGTAATAGCCATGTACTCTGCCTCTGTTGTAGACAAAGCAACTATTGACTGCAAAGTAGACTTCCAACTAACTGGTGCCTTTGCAAAAGTAAACACATAACCAGTAGTTGATCTTCGTTTGTCCGGATCACCCGCAAAATCTGAGTCACAATATCCAACTACAGACTGATTGTCTTACTGCTCAAAAACTAACCCGACATCTACGGTATTATGAATATACCGTAGAATCCACTTCACAGCTTGCCGATGCTCCTTTCCCGGATTATGCATATATCTGCTAATAACTCGAACAACTTGTGAAATATCAGGTCTCGTACAGACCATTGCATACATCAAGCTACCAACAGCATTTGCGTATGGTACCTTTGACATATACTCTTGTTCAACTTCATCCAATGGCGACATAGTAGTACTTAGCTTAAAATGGGGAGCAAGTGGAGTACTAACTTGGCTTAGTCTTGTCATCTATGCCAAAACGTTGTAGTACTCTCTTCAAATATTCTTTATGAGATAAACAGAGTTTCTTTGAACGTCTATCTCTTATTATCTCCATGCCAAGAATTTTCTTCGCCTCACCCAGATCCTTCATCTCGAACTCCTTCTTCAATTGAATCTTCAACTTATCAATTTCTTCCGAATTCTTGGAAGCTATCAACATATCATCAACATATAGGAGAAGATATATAAAGGAACCATTTTTAAGCCTGCGCAAATACACACAATGATCGTATTTGCTTCTCTTGTACCCTTGCTGCAACATAAACTTGTCAAATCGCTTGTACCATTATCTAGAAGATTGTTTCAACCCGTACAATGATTTTTCAAGTTTGCACACCATATTTTCCTTTCCAGCAACTTTGAATCCTTCTGGCTGAGTCATATAGATTTCCTCCTCCAAGTTTCCATGTAAAAACGCAGTTTTTACATCCATCTGAACTAGTTCCAAATCCAATTGTGCCACCAAAGCCAACATAATTCGAATGGAGGAATGTTTTACAACTGGAGAAAATACTTCATTGTAATCAATTCCCTCCTTTTGAGCATATCCTTTGGCCACCAACCTTGCTTTGTAGCGAACATCTTCTTGATTAGGAAATCCTTCTTTCTTTGCAAATACCCATTTGCACCCAATTGCTTTCTTTCCCTTCGGGAGATTGGCCAATCTCCATGTATGATTCTGATGAAGGTATTGTAATTCATCATTCATGGCAATCCTCCACTTATCGTCTTCTGAACTTTGGACTGCGTCTTTATAAGTGGTGGGAACATCATCATCTGCAATTGCGGTTGCACAAGCAACTGTCTCTATGAGACGAACAGGTTTCGTTACTTTCCTTTTTGGCCTGTTGGTTGCTATTGATTCAAGTTGTTGTTGAGGTTCCTGAGTTGGAATCTCCTCTACTGGCTCTCCTTCCAGAGGATAATCTTCATTTGTTTCCTCCTCTGCTTCTTGTGTAGGAAAAATAAATTTTCCCTCAAATTCCACCTGCTTAGAAGCACCATCATCATGTTTGGTATCTTCATTTGTTACCTTGTTTACCATAGAAGATTCATCGAAGGTAACATCCCTGCTGAATATTACTTTCTTTGTCATAGGACACCATAAGCGATGTCCTTTGACTCCAGAAGTAATCCCCATAAAAATAGCCTTCTTTGCCCTTGGATCCAATTTTGACTCCGTCACATGATAATATGCAGTTGAGCCAAATACGTGCAAAGAGTCATAATCTACAACAGGCTTTCCATACCATTTTTCAAATGGTGTCTTGCCATCAATAGCAGCAGATGGTAAGCGATTAATGAGGTGGCATGCATATGTAATTGCCTCAGCCCAAAATTCTTTGCCCAAGCCAGCATTGGACAACATACACCGTACCTTCTCCAGCAAGGTCCGGTTCATGCGTTCTGCCACTCCATTCTGTTGTGGTGTATGTCTCACAGTGAAGTGTCGGACGATGCCATCATTTTCACAGACCTTATTGAAATGATCATTTTTGTATTCACCTCCATTGTCTGTGCGAATACACTTGATCCTCCTACCCGTTTGATTCTCCACCATCGTCTTCCATTTGAGAAAAATTCCCAGCACTTCATCTTTGCTCTTCATTGCATACACCCATACCCTTCGGGAAAAATCATCAACAAAGGTCACAAAATAGTGCTTCCCACCCAATGAAGGTGTTTTGGAAGGACCCCAAACATCAGAGTGTACATAATCCAAAATGCCTTTAGTATTATGGATTGCTGTACCAAATTTAACCCTTGTCTGTTTCCATTTGACACAATGCTTGCAAAACTCCAAATTGCAAGCCTTTACCCCTTTCAACAATCCTTGATCTGATAGAGTTTTCAAGGATTTTCCTCCAACATGTCCCAAGCGCATGTGCCATAGCCTGGTTGCTTCTGCCTCTTTGTTGTCACTGGACGTTACTGTCGATGTCCCAATAACTGTACTACCGAGATAACGGTACATGTTATTGTTCTTCCGATTGGCCTTCATTACCACTAGTGCACCGGAGCATACCTTCATCACACCGTTTTCTGCAATAATTTTGAACCCTTTTGATTCCAGGGCTCCCACAGAGATGAGATTTTTCTTCAAACCCGGTACATATCGAACATCTATTAATGTTCTGATCATTCCATCATGGTTCCTTAATCGTATTGAACCAATTCCATATGAGGTAAGAGGGCTGTTATCCGCTGTTTGGACGACTCCATATTCTCCTTCTTGAAAGTCCACAAACCAATCCCTGTTGGGACACATATGATAGCTACAAGCCGAGTCCATCAACCATATGTCTGATGACGTTGTCGGCTCAGTTGTAACTAATGAGAAATCCGAATCATCACAATCAACTACATTTGAATCCATAATGGCCTTTCCATTGTTATGTTTGGCCTTATTATTCAACTTCGGACAGTCTTTCTTCCAGTGCCCCTTTTCTCGACAAAAGGCACATTCATCTTTGCTGGGTTTAGATCTTGACTTAGATCTTCCTTTCCTTGTCCTCATTTGATTTTGAGGACGACCCCTCACGAATAGTGCTTCTCCTTCTCCGCCCTTCTGTTTTTCTCGCTTTCTTTGTTCATAGCTATACAAAGCCGAACAAACTTCTCTGAGAGAAACTTCGTCATTTCCATGGAGTAGAGTAGTTTCAAGGTGCTCGTACTCGTCGGGAAGTGACGCCAACAACATCAAGGCCAAGTCACCATCATCATAAGTTGTATCCATATTTTGCAAATCCGTGACCAACTTATTGAAGCTGGTGATATGTTCATTCATCGTGGTACCAGGAACATAGGTGAAGTGAAACAGTCTCTTCTTCATGTACAATTTATTTTGACTGTTTTTCTTCAAAAATTTATCCTCCGGTGCTTTCCATAATTTACTTGCAGAAGTTTCCTTTGTGTATGGATATTTCTGCTCTCTAGCAAGGTAGGATCGAATGGTACCGCAAGCAACACGGTTGATAATTCTCCAATCTTCTTCTCCAATACCGTCTGGTCTCTTTTCTTCAATAGCAAGATCTAGCCCTTGCTGAAAAAGGACATCTAGAACCTCGCCTTGCCACATCCCAAAATGTCCGGACCCGTCAAAAATTTCTACCGCAAATTTCGCATTTGACACAATTCTTGTCATAAGCGAAGATGCCAATGATGACGTATTGCTGACACTTGATGTAGATTCTTCTTGTTTATTGTCTCCCATCTTTGACATAAATATTATTTAATAGTTGACGACACAAATCAAGATTATTTCCTTTCTGATGTGGAAGATCAGACTAAGCTGCAACCACAGAGCATACCGAGACAGAACCTTGACTCAGTTACCAAGATAAATCTTTTCTGATGTGGAAGATCAGACTACGCTGCAACCACAGAGCATACGAGATAATACCTTGGCTTTGATACCAATTGTTGCGGAAGCCAAATGTATATAGTGTGAATGAGTCACAACTACTATACCAAAAATTATGGCAGCCACCAAATAATAAATAAGACAATAAAGCAACAATATAAAGAACACCAGAATTTACGAGGTTCGGCTAATTTTGCCTACTCCTCGGACACAACCAATATTTTATTCCACTCCAAAATACAAGTGAAATAATACTAAAGAGAGAAGATACAAATGCCTTGAGAAGATAAGAAGGCAAATGAGAGGTGTGTTTAAATCCTAAACATTAGGCCTTCTTTTATAGGGGGAAAATCCCCCCAAATTCACTTCCCAACCGATGTGGGATGAAGTTTTTGTCAAACTTCAACAATTACAACAATGCAAACCATTGCTCTTTCCAAAAACAATCTTACTGGTAAGTTTCCAGCAACTATATGTGATCATCTTCCAAACCTGGAAGGGCTTTACCTCTCAGAAAACATCCTAGATGGCATTATTCCACCAAACCTAGAAAAATGCATAAAGCTTCAAATCTTGTCATTGTCTAATAATGAGTTCACTGGAACTGTACCGAGAGAGTTAGGCAACTTAACAGCTCTTACAGGATTAGCTCTTGGAGGACAGCACTTGGAAGGTAGTATGATATTTCCTTACAAGAAATCAGAAATCTTCTTCCTTTTTTCTTTCTCGCAGTCGAATGTACTCATATATTTCCCCCACTTGACAGGAGAGATCCCTCAAGAACTCGGTGCTCTTCGTTACCTGACTTCATTATACCTGCAAGAGAACCAGCTTACTGGCTCTATACCAGCATCAATCTTTAACATTACGACAATGCAAAAGATTATTCTTACCAGCAACAATCTTAATGGTAAGCTTCCAACAACTATATGCGACCATCTTCCAGACTTGGAAGTGCTTGCCATCTCAAACAACCACCAAGATGGCGTTATTCCACCAAACTTAGAAAAATGCAGAAAGCTTGATATCTTGATATTGTCTAAAAATAAGTTGATTGGAACTGTACCAAGAGAGTTAGCCAACTTGACAGCTCTTAGAGAATTATATCTTGGAGTACAGCAATTGGGAGGTAGTATGATATTTCCTTACAAGTTTGCTTATTTTTTCTCTTCCATCAAATTGATGCTCATATTTTCCCCACTTGATAGGAGAGATACCTGTGGAGCTAGGTAATCTTAAGAAGCTACAAACACTGTCATTATACCAGAATGAGTTTACTGGTTCTATCCCTGCAAGCATTTTCAACATATCAGCACTGCAGAACCTAGCACTTGAACAAAACAGGCTTTCAGGTACTCTACCATCAGATTTAGGCCATGGAATGCCCAGCATAGAAAAATTTAATTGTGCATATAATCATATGAGTGGTTTTATCCCTGCTTCTATCTCAAATTCTTCAAGACTTAGAGGGCTTGATCTCGGAATCAATAGCTTCACAGGTCCAATTCCTGAGTCACTTGGTAACTTAGAATACCTTGAGATGCTGAACTTGCAGTGGAACGAGTTTTCCAGTGATTCAGCAATGAGCTTCCTGACATCTTTGACAAACTGTAGGAAATTAAGGGTCCTCAGTTTTGCTGAGAATCCATTAGATGGTGTTTTTCCTGCATCAGTTGGAAATTTTTCTGCTATGCAAATTTTTGAAGGACAGGGTTGTAAACTGAAGGGCGTCATTCCTGAAGAAATCGGTAATCTTACTGGAATGACAAGGATGAATCTGCAAAACAATGAGTTGGCTGGACGTATTCCAAAATCTGTCCAAAACATGTTGAAACTTCAAGAACTTTACCTATATGGAAACAAGATAGAAGGAACCATACCAGATGTTATCTGCAATTTAAGGAGTCTTGGTGCATTAGATTTGTCAGGCAATCATTTTTCTGGTTCAGTGCCAGCGTGCTTAGGGAACGTTACCAGTTTGAGGAATCTTTATTTAGCTTACAACAGGCTGAATTCAAGATTACCTACAAGCTTGGGGAGTCTTAAAGATTTGATGGAGTTCAATGTTTCATCCAACCTATTAAGTGGGCAAATTCCTCTAGAGATTGGAAATTTAAAGGCTGCAACACTCATTGATCTATCAAAAAATAATTTTTCTGGTAAGATTTCTAACACTTTGGGGGGTCTGGATAAATTGATTAAACTTTCTCTAGCACATAATATATTAAACGGGCCTATTCCGGATTCATTTGGCAAGATGTTGGCCTTGGAAGTCTTCGATTTGTCTTTCAACAATCTTAGTGGCGGAATTCCAAAGTCACTAGAAGCTCTTATAAATCTCAAATATCTGAACATCTCATTCAATAAACTCAGTGGAGAGATTCCCACTGGGGGTTCTTTTGCAAATGCCACAGGTCAATCTTTTTTGTCCAATGATGCTCTTTGTGGCGATTCTAAGTTTCATGTGTCACCATGCGTCGTCAAATCTACTAAGAGGTCAAAGAGGAAAAAAACAATCTTGGCTTTGTATGTCCTTTTGGGAGTGGGCCTGCTATTTCTTGCATTAGCCCTTGCATATGTATTTTTAAGATTGCGAATGAAAAAGAAGAATGCAGGTCCAGCAGATGTGTCTCTGGTAAAAGGGCATGAAAGAATTTCCTATTATGAACTTGAACAAGCAACAGAAGGATTCAGTGAAAGCAACTTACTTGGTAGTGGGAGTTTCAGCATGGTCTATAAAGGGATACTTAAGGATGGTACTCCTTTGGCAGCAAAGGTCTTCAATGTGCAATTAGAGGGTGCATTCAAAAGTTTTGACACAGAATGTGAGATGCTAAGGAACCTCCGCCATCGAAATCTTACTAAAGTCATCACTAGTTGCTCCAACCTTGATTTCAGAGCTTTAGTACTGGAATACATGCCAAATGGGACACTTGAAAAATGGCTATACTCTCATAACTTATTCTTAGACATGTTGCAGAGATTAGATATAATGATAGATGTTGCATCTGCAATGGACTATCTCCACAGTGGCTATTCAACACCAGTGGTGCATTGTGACTTGAAGCCAAGCAATGTCTTGCTAGATCAAGACATGGTTGGTCATGTCAGTGATTTTGGCATTGCAAAATTGTTAGGTGCAGGGGAGGCTTTTGTTCAAACTAGGACAGTTGCAACCATTGGATACATTGCTCCAGGTATTATAACTTTTAAAGCTTCTGCATATCCTCAGAGTACCCAAAACATTAACTCTTTCCCTTGGTATATATTGATAACAACAGTTTAGAATATTCCTAGATAGTAAGGAAACTCTTCTAATTATTTTCGACTATGATTGCAGAGTATGGACAAGATGGAATAGTATCCACGAGCTGCGATGTTTATAGTTTTGGCATCCTGATGATAGAGACGTTTACAAGAATGCGACCAAGTGATGAAATGTTTACTGGAGACTTGAGTATACGACAGTGGGTTAGTGATTCTTTTCCAAGTGAAATACATAAGGTGGTGGATGCTAATTTAGTGCAGCCAGGGGATGAAAAAACCAATACAAAGATGCAGTGTATGTTATCTATCATGGAATTAGCTTTGAGCTGCACTGTAGTGATACCTGATGCAAGAATTAATATGGAAGATGCTCTTTCAACACTTAAAAGATCAGGCTCCAGTTTGTCAGTAGTCGCCACTAGGTGGAATTAGACCATCGGCTCAGGATTGATTCTTGATTGTCTATGTCATTTGCGCTATTTAAGATGAATACAGTATTGTACTTCAGCTTGTATATGTTCTCTCATTTGCTTTTAGAACATCTCAAATTTCTTTCTTTCCAAATGACCTACCATATGACAGCTAGAATGGAGCTTTAGATTTTCATCCTACCTTTTCCAACTGCTAGAGTTTATATTAGTCTAATTATGGTCCATCATTTTCCCCTCTCTTTCAGAACAACATCGAATAATATTCTATGAGGTTACTGTTAGACCCTTGACAAAGGTGATCGGCAAGCGGCGCGACATTGGCAAGGATTTTGGCATGATGGTCTTGCCATTGGCCTATGTGCGAAGGAAAATCAACATGCAAGACAATGCGGGTGTTGTCAATGGTAACAAACTATTGCAAGGGCAAGTGTGATGGACTACACTTCTATTTGAGGGCTATGGTGTGACGGACTAAACTAAAACATGAGTGGGATGCGTACAAGCAAAGGCCAAGACCTTGACGGAACTAGACGGGCTGGACGGAAGCTTGACAAGGCAAAACGGTAAAGACCTAGGCACTAAAGTGAGGCAGCTTAGTGCCAAGGAAGTGGCATTGGCAATATGATGTTGCCATGACTTAGGTGAGCGGGCTGGCACCTAAGTTATTTGTGGGCAAACGACATAGCAAATGGAAAGGCATCATGGCTTGGTGACTTGATGCTAAAATCAGATTGGCATTGGCAAAGGAGCAGACTTGATCAAGTAGGGGCAACTTGACATGACCAATCAACTGTGGCAGCGGACGTGCGCGTGGCAAAGACATTGGCGACAAGTTGTGGCTATGGCATTGGGGCGGCGCAGTGTCAAAGGCCAAAGGCCAAGGCTGGGCGCAATGCCAACCTTGGGCGTGCAACAGCTAGCCAGAAATGCGCACATGCAGCGCACATGGAGCGGTTAACGAGTGTGCTGTGCACATGCCATGCAGTTGAGCGGTTGAAACTGCCTTGTCCAAGAGTTGCTGATTATAGGTTGAGTCTATACACGTTTTTAGGCATGTTCTAGCATGACATGCACGTTCTTTATCATGGGGATCAAGTCGTATCAGTTGGGGGATATCAACTGAAATAGAAAAACAGTTTTGGGCTGAATATATACATATATATATATATAACTGCAACTACTACACACAGTATCTTTTCTTTTTTCATATTTATATATACTCTTTCATATTTATATATACTCCCTCCGTTTCAATTTATGTGAACCCATTTGACTGGGCACGGAGTTTAAGAAAAGAAAGAAGACTTTTGATCTTGTGGTGTAAAATGAGGCACCTTTATTTTTTGTGGCTATAAATCATTGCATAAAGGTAAATTGTTTCCAAATAAGGAAAGGGGTCATTCTTTTTGGCACGGACTAAAAAGGAAATAGGTTCACATAAATTGAAACGGAGGGAGTATATATATATATATATATATATATATATGTGTGTGTGTGTGTGTGTGTGTGTGTGTGTGTGTGTGTGTGTGTGTGTGCGCTAGCAACCCCAAAAATAGGCTAAGTACCTAAGGATGGAATTTAGCAAAGATGTAAGCATAGGATTGTCTATGTCAAGGCTTGAGCATGGCAAAACATGTGCCATTGCCTTGCCAAACGAGTGGGCAGCACGAGACGCCTTAGGCGGGGGCTTTTATAGGGGAGAATCGTGCAAGTGTCGGCTATTTTTGTGAGTTGGTACCTGCCAAGGGTGGCAGCACCTTGCCAAACTCGAGAATTTGTAATTGATTTTACAAAAGGTTGGGAAAGGGTTCCCGTAAATCTTTTGTGCCTTCATTTATTTTATGCCACTGTCACGACCCATTTTCTAAACAAGCCGAGACCGGCACTCGATCACTAAACGTGATCGAGCGAACCATATCTGCTTATTCAGTCTATTATAACTCCACACTTTATACACAACAAAGCAATACTTTAACCAAATACTATTGATTAATTTAAGTATTTAAATAAATCAACCCAAAAAGTTTATTTGTAGTAACTACTGAATTATTGCTACGTTATTATAAAAGAACATCTGAATCTCAACCCAAAGTCTATGTCTATGAAGCCTCTACTAATAAACTGACGCACTGCTCAGGACACGAGACTTCCTGGCCGGTTCTCTAAATAAACAAAGAAATAATTAAATAAAGATGACTCTAAGCAATACTCCACGAACAAAAGCGAAGCTCACCAATAGCACTGGAAGAGAAGAAAGTCCTAACTTGTAGTTTGCTCGCCTGCAAGTCCGGTTCCTACGTTGTACCGCAGACCAACGTAGGTTCCCAAAGAGAACGTCAGTACCATCCATTGTACTCAGTGAGTCTCAACAACAGGGGGAGAAACTTTAATAATATATACATTATGAGCAAAGGTTCTAAATGCATGTAAAACATAAAGCTTTTAAGAATAATTCTAAATAATTGCATAATAGAAAATTCTTATCTTTTTCTTTCTTGATAAAAATACTTCACTTTATACTTTGGGAGTTCCAACTATCCTGACTTAATTCTGTCTCAGTCACCGTGTGATCGGCACGGGTTCGATCCCAACCTGATCGAATAGGCCCAATCCACGAGGTGCCACTCGCTTCATGGTTCTCAACGCTCATGTATCATACCTTAGCATGGCTAAGTAAATTCTCAACAACGAGACCCTCGGCTCGTGTGCTCCCTACTTTAGCACAAGTAGTTTCAGGAAGTCAACGCCTTGGTCAGGACCCTAGGCCTGGACGATGACCCCTTCTCAGAATAAAGGATACTCCCAAAAATCTTTTCTTTCTAAAACTTCTTCTTGTGACTTTTCAAGTCTAAATCTTTTATACATACTCATACTGGTATCCTTAAATGTAAGGCATGACATAAGAAATAAATAAATATTCCAAAGTATTTATGAAGGTACTTGATCCTTCGTGAATTTTCAACATGAAAATAGCATATAAGGAATAACATAAAATCTGAAAATATAAGCACATATATCATAATAACTCATCTAAACTTTTGCTAGAACAATTATAGGTTAATGGGTACTCACTAGCTCTAATTAAATAAGTATAAACTCTTTTAAGCAATTCAACAAACACCTTGTATGCGTGCTTTTGTGAGTTAAACCACTTTAGTAAAGGGTTATATCAACTCACCTCAAAATTTTCTCAAGCCAATATGTAGGCCCCCGGTACAATTGACACCAGTCACACAATCGTTTCTACAATAACCAGTGTGTTTTAATCAATTTTCATGTACTACACCTAAATATAAATTTATTGTTGATATAGAGGAATAAGGGATTAACTATTCAATTCTTACCTATTACCACGGTAGAATAATTATTAATAGAGAATTTTATATACCTGAGTTCAAAGATTAATGGTTTGTAAAGAACCCTAGGATTTTCGAGCAATTTCCGGTTGCCTCTCCGATGAGTCTGCGTATCTGTGTCGTCCGCCTCTTTTTTTCTTGTTTTCTTTGGTCGAAAGGAAAGCTTCGACTGTCCTTCTCATTATAAGGCTTTAAGCCCTTTTGCTTCTTTTGTTTTATTATTTTAATTGTTTTCCTCCCTCTTCTTTTTTTTGACTTAATTAGTAATTAGTTCACTTTTAATAATTAATAATATTAAAATTATTAATCTTTTCCCACTTGTATATCCAATTATTTAAGTGTGTGTGTATGTGTCTATATATATATATATATATATATATATATATATATATATATATATATATATATATATATTCACTATAGGCAAGAAAAAAATAATAATTATAGTTTAATTTTATAATTAGTGTATCTTGAAACTTTAATAAATTTGGGGAGTGTTACAATCTTCCCTCCTTAAAAACATTCGTCCTCGAATGTTGCTAGGGCCATATTCTTAAGCCCACAATCATAAATTAGGGGTCCTTGAACCTCTTATGTTTCCTTAGCACTACTCACTTTTCCAAGGGACAAAATTTTGGCTAACTCCCTAAATTTTCAAAAATTTCGGCAGAGTTTCCCTTGTAAATTGAAAAGAAAGGGCCGACCCAGTTCAATACCCACTTCGTGGGTGTCTGGGGAAGGAAATACTCTAGGCAGCCTTACCCCTGCTTTGTAGAGAGGCTGATTCGAACCCGCGACCTGACACACCACAGCAAGCAAGCTTACCGCTGAGCCAAGCCGGCCCTTCTCCCTTGTAAATTGGACAATCTAAAAAAAATCCATGTCACAAATACCACAACTACACTAACAACAACCAAATATACCATAACAGGCCATTCATAGGCACCATACACAAATCATAAATTAATTTCTCACACTCTGGCAAGGAAGTACCACAATAACTAATAAGAATCTAAAGCACAACAACTTTAGCACAAGTAACTCACTTTAATTAATCAAATATACGACTGAATAACTAAATCACTACAACAACTAAGCATAATCTAGGAAGGACAAAAATACTTACTAACTTGTATTTGATAAATGAAATATAAATGTTAAACCGAACTTAGGTTCACATACCTTTTTCCTCAAATAAAAATGGATATTTCTTTCTCATATCTTCCTCAACCTCCCATGTAGCATCTTTTGAATCATGATTACTCCATAAAATTTTTACTAATGCTAAATCTTTTGTTCTCAACTTTCTTACCTGCCTATCGAGAATTTATATAGGTACCTCTTCATAAGTCAAGCCTTCTTTAATTTCTATAGTATCGGCATGTATTATATGCGACTCATCATGAATGTACTTTCTAAGCATAGACACATGAAAGACAGGATGAACAGAGGACAACTCAATGGATAGCGCTAGCTTATAAGCCATGTTTCCTTTCTTTTCTAGAATTTCATAAGGTTCGATGAATCGAGGGCTAAGTTTCCCTTTCTTACCAAACCTCACAACTCCTTTCATCGGTGAAACTTTCAAAAATACCTTATCACCAACCATGAACTCTAACTCACGATGCCTCTTGTCGGAATAAGACTTTTGACGAATCTGAGCCGCTTTAAGTCTTTCTCTAATTAGCTGAACTTTCTCCAAGGCCTCACAAACAAACTCTGGACCAATCAACGGCACCTCTGCTGGCTCAAACCAACCCACTGGAGACCTACATCTCCGCCCATACAATGCTTCATAAGGAGCCATACCAATGCTGGCCTGATAGCTGTTATTGTAAGTAAATTCTATAAGCGGCAAGTGATCATCCCAATTACCACCAAAATCTATAACACATGCAATTAGCATATCTTCGAGAGTCTGAATGGTCCTTTCTGCCTGGCCATCGGTCTGTGGATGGAAAGCGGTGCTTAAATTGACCTTGGTACCTAATCTTTTCTGAAATGCCTGCCAAAAATGCGCCGTGAACTGAGGACCTCTATCAGATATGATTGAAATTGGAGTACCATGCAATCGGACTATTTCATTGATGTACAACTGCGCATACTGCTCTGTGGAATCTATCGTCTTTACTGGTAGGAAATGTGCGGACTTTGTCAGTCGATCTACAATAGCTCAAATTGAATCATGTTTTCGGTACGTGCGAGGTAGACCTACTACAAAATCCATATTAATCATCTCCCACTTCCACTGTGGTATTTCTATGTCTTGAGCTAGGCCACCAGGCCTCTGATGCTCGGCTTTGACTTGCTGGCAATTCAAACATTTAGCCACATGATGTGCTATTTGTTTCTGCATGCCTTTCCACCAATACAATTCTTTTAAATCTTGATACATTTTGGTAGCACCCGGGTGGATAGAGTACCTCGATCTGTGAGTTTCCTCCATTATGGCCTTCCTAAGACCATCTACATCAGGCACACATAACCGATCATTCAACTTCAAAACTCCGTCACTTCCTAGAGTGAAAGCGGTGATTTCTTTACTTCTAACTCCTTCTTTTAATTTCACCAAGTACGAATCTTCGTCTTGCTTAGCCTTAACATGCGCAACAAGGGAGGATTGCGCTAAGGCATAAGCGGTTATATCTCCTTCTTCGGTCTCATCTAATCTAATTCCATCATTTGCTAGTTTTTTAATTTCTCGACCCAAATATCGCCTTTGTACTGCAAGATGGGCCAAGACACCCATGGACTTCCTACTAAGTGCATCCGCTACAACATTAGTTTTGCCCGGGAGATAAAGAATATTGATGTCATAATCTTTCAGTAGCTCGAACCACCTTCTCTGTCTCAAATTTAGTTCTTTTTTTTTTTGCTTGAAAATGTACTGGAGGCTTTTGTGGTCTGTAAACACTTCAGAATGCTCGCCGTAAAGGTAATGTCGCCATATCTTTAATGCAAACACCACTGCTGCAAGTTCTAAGACGTGTGTGGGGTAGTTCTTTTCATGATTCTTTAACTGCCTGGAAGCATAAGCAATAACTTTTCCATTTTGCATCTGAACACAGCCAAGGCCCACTCTGGAGGCATCACAATATACTGTGAACCCACCTGAACCTGTCGGCAAGGTTAACACAGGTGTAGTGGTCAACCTCTTCTTTAACTCTTGAAAACTCTGCTCACAAGCGTCTGACCATTGGAACTTAACTGCTTTCTGAGCCAACTTAATTAATGGAGTTGCAAGTGAGGAAAACCCCTCCACACACCTTCTATAGTAGCCAGCTAACCCCAAGAAACTCCTGATTTTGGTTGGCGTTGTCGGCCTAGGCGAGTTCTTGACTACTTCTGTCTTCCGAGGGTCTACTTTTATTCCTTCACTAGATATCACGAGACTTAAGAATGCCACGGACTGCAACCAGAATTCACATTTTGAAAACTTGTATAAAGCTCATTCTCCTTCAAGGTCTGCAAGGCTATTCTTAGGTGCTCTGCATGATCTTCCTTGCTCTTAGAGTACACCAAAATATCGTCTATAAACACAATAATAAAAGTATCCACGAATGGCTTGAAAACTCTGTTCATGAGGTCCATGAATGCAGCTGGAGCATTTGTCAACCCGAAGGACATCACTAGAAATTCATAGTGTACGTAGCGAGTTCTAAAGGTTGTTTTAGATATATTCTCTTTTCTGATTCTCAACTGATGGCATCCCGACCTCAAGTCTATTTTTGAAAAGTACTTTGCACCCTAAGTTGATCAAATAAATCATCAATTCTTGGCAGTGGGTACTTGTTCTTAATTGTAACTTTATCCAACTGCCGATTGTCGACGCACATTCTGAGAGACCCATCTTTCTTCTTGACAAATAGGACTGGGGCACCCCGCGGTGAAACACTCGGTCTGATGAAGCCCTTGTCAAGAAGATATTTTAACTGTTCTTTCAACTAATTAAGTTCTGCTGGAGCCATCCTGTAAGGAGGTATAGATATAGGCTGAGTTCCTGGCATGAGATCAATACTCAAGTCTATGATTCTTTCGGGAGGAAGTCCGGGAAGGTCATCTGGGAAAACTTCTAGAAATTCCATGACAACTAGCACTGACTGAAGAGCTGGCGGTTCTGATTCTGGATTAATAATGTGGGCCAAATAGGCGAGACACCCCTTACCGATCATTCGTTGTGCCTTAAGGTAAGAAATAAACTTACCTACAAGCGATGCTGAACTACCTTTCCACTCTAAGACTTATTCATTTGGAAATTGGAACCTGACTATCTTGGCATGACAATCTAACATGGCATAACAGGAAGATAACCAATCCATACCCATGATCACATCAAAATTCACCATTTCTAACTCTATGAGATCGGCTTTGGTGTTGCGACCTTGGACTGAAACTATACAACCTCTATAGACTCTGGTAACTTCCACTGACTCGCCAACTGGAGTAGATACTAGGAATGGCTCACTAAGTTGTTCAGGTTCTAGGCCGAGGTTAATTGCAAAGTATGGAGTCACATATGAAAACGTTGAACCTGGGTCCATTATGGCATAAACATTATGTGAGCAGACTAAGAGTATACCTGTAATAACTTCTGCAGATGCCTCTGCGCTCTGAAGATCAAGTGTAGCAAACAAACGGGGTTGTCCCCCTCCCTGAGTAACTCGGTCTGCACCTCTGCCTGCTCCATGCCCGGTCTGATTATGAGAACTACGAGCTTGAGGTGCTGCAACTGCAGTAGCTGAGGAACTAGAAGGACGAGTTGATCTACCACTGAAATTACGTCGCAACTTTGGGCAGTTGGCTTTTATATGACCAATGTCTCCACAATGGTAGCAACCATGAAATCCGAGCTTGCACTGACCTGAATGTTGCCGCTTACATGTTCCTCAAATACCTTGCTGGTGTGAATGTTGCTCAGCATGACTCTGGTGAGGATGATGTCCTAAAATTCTGATTCTGGCGAGACTGATTTCCGTAACTTTGAGTACGTCTGAAGGAAGACCCACCACCCGACTGATAATTGGACTGAGCTGGTGCTAATGACTCCTTATTAGAGGAATCCCTTCCACCTTCGCTGGATGTACCATTAAACCTGCCCGTTGTCCGGGATTTCTTGTTATGCTCTTTCTCTTCTCTCCTTTATTGTTTGTCTTTTTCTAAGTGCTTGGCGAACCCCACAACAGATGAGAAAGCTGTCATTCCTACCGCTGTAGCTGATGTTGTATCCTTAATGTGGTAAGCCAAACCGCCAACAAACCTGCAAATCTTTGCTCATTCTGTCTTAACCATGTGAGGATCATGCTTAGCCAACCTTATGAATTCCATGTAGTACTCTTGCACACTTCTATTCCCTTTGTTTGAGTTGTTTGAACTCTGTAGCCATAGCTTCCCTATCCTCTTCTGGGATAAAATTAACCATGAAGGCCTCTTCAAATTCTTCCCAGGTAAGCGGACTATCATCTTCATCTCTTTCATTTTCCCACATCTCAAAGCAAGCGCCGACCACATCTCTAAGCTGGTAAGCAGCCATCTCCACGGCTTCATCATCAAATGCTTTCATCACTCCGATGGCTTTCTTGACACCCTCCAGCCACAACATCGGATCTTCATCAACTATAGAACAATGGAACACCGGAGGACTCAACTTTAAAAATTCATTAACCCTTGAGGACTCAGAATTGTTCTGTCTATTTGATAGAGGCGGAATCTCATCTCTTCTCTTCTCTCGTTCTGGTTGGCCATAAAGGCTTTAAACATCTCCATAGCATTGTTGACAACATTAAACATCTAACCTACATCGGGAGATATAGTTGCCTGAGCCGGAGTTGCTGTTGGGGGCAGTACTGGATCCTGGGGTACTGGATCATTATGCTCCACCCCTTCCTCATGTTCACCCCGGGGTACTTGAACCCCCTCCGTGGATTTACTCTTCCTTTTCTGGGTTGAAGCCTTTTTAGTTCTGCCTTGGGCCATAATAGTAGCAAGAATTTCTTGAGCAGCATCCTGAGTGTCGGTGTGAGAGTTGCGAGTACGAGCCATTTCTGCGAATTTTGGAGAAACGAATACATTAGATAATTCCTTAGAGGTAGGATCTACCGCACGATCTAAAGTATGACAAAAAAATGAGATTTTTCCTAAATGCTTGTAGCCTCCTGTTTATAAGTATGGCGCGCTTCATACCCATAAACAAGACTCTACTAACACGGCTTCATAGACCCCTAGGACTCCATAAACCTGAGGCTCTGATACCAAGTTTGTCACGACCCATTTTCTAAACAAGCCGAGACCGGCACTCGATCACTAAACGTGATCGAGCGAACCATATCTGCTTATTCAGTCTATTATAACTCCACACTTTATACACAACAAAGCAATACTTTAACCAAATACTATTGATTAATTTAAGTATTTAAATAAATCAACCCAAAATTTTATTTGTAGTAACTACTGAATTATTGCTACGTTATTATAAAAGAACATCTGAATCTCAACCCAAAGTCTATGTCTATGAAGCCTCTACTAATAAACTGACGCACTGCTCAGGACACGAGACTTCCTGGCCAGATCTCTAAATAAACAAAGAAATAATTAAATAAAGATGACTCTAAGCAATACTCCACGAACAAAAGCGAAGCTCACCAATAGCACTGGAAGAGAAGAAAGTCCTAACTTGTAGTTTGCTCGCCTGCAAGTCCGGTTCCTACGTTGTACCGCAGACCAACGTAGGTTCCCAAAGAGAACGTCAGTACCATCCATTGTACTCAGTGAGTCTCAACAACAGGGGGAGAAACTTTAATAATATATACATTATGAGCAAAGGTTCTAAATGCATGTAAAACATAAAGCTTTTAAGAATAATTCTAAATAATTGCATAATAGAAAATTCTTATCTTTTTCTTTCTTGATAAAAATACTTCACTTTATACTTTGGGAGTTCCAACTATCCTGACTTAATTCTGTCTCAGTCACCGTGTGATCGGCACGGGTTCGATCCCAACCCGATCGAATAGGCCCAATCCACGAGGTGCCACTCGCTTCATGGTTCTCAGCGCTCATGTATATTACCTTAGCATGGCTAAGTGAATTCTCAGCAACGAGACCCTCGGCTCGTGTGCTCCCTACTTTGGCACAAGTAGTTTCAGGAAGTCAACGCCTTGGTCAGGACCCTAGGCCTGGACGATGACCCCTTCTCAGAATAAAGGATACTCCCAAAAATCTTTTCTTTCTAAAACTTCTTCTTGTGACTTTTCAAGTCTAAATCTTTTATACATACTCATACTGGTATCCTTAAATGTAAGGCATGACATAAGAATTAAATAAATATTCCAAAGTATTTATGAAGGTACTTGATCCTTCGTGAATTTTCAACATGAAAATAGCATATAAGGAATAACATAAAATCTGAAAATATAAGCACATATATCATAATAACTCATCTAAACTTTTGCTAGAACAATTATAGGTTAATGGGTACTCATCAGCTCTAATTAAATAAATATAAACTCTTTTAAGCAATTCAACAAACACCTTGTATGCGTGCTTTTGTGAGTTAAACCACTTTAGTAAAGGGTTATATCAACTCACCTCAAAATTTTCTCAATCCAATATGTAGGCCCCCGGTACAATTGACACCAGTCACACAATCGTTTCTACAATAACCAGTATGTTTTAATCAATTTTCATGTACTACACCTAAATATAAATTTATTGTTGATATAGAGGAATAAGGGATTAACTATTCAATTCTTACCTATTACCACGGTAGAATAATTATTAATAGAGAATTTTATATACCTGAGTTCAAAGATTAATGGTTTGTAAAGAACCCTAGGATTTTCGAGCAATTTCCGGTTGCCTCTCCGATGAGTCTTCGTATCTGTGTCGTCCGCCTCTTTTTTTCTTGTTTTCTTTGGTCGAAAGGAAAGCTTCGGCTGTCCTTCTCATTATAAGGCTTTAAGCCCTTTTGCTTCTTTTGTTTTATTATTTTAATTGTTTTCCTCCCTCTTCTTTTTTTTGACTTAATTAGTAATTAGTTCACTTTTAATAATTAATAATATTAAAATTATTAATCTTTTCCCACTTGTATATCCAATTATTTAAGTGTGTGTGTATGTGTCTATATATATATATATATATATATATATATATATATATATTCACTATAGGCAAGAAAAAAATAATAATTATAGTTTAATTTTATAATTAGTGTATCTTGAAACTTTAATAAATTTGGGGAGTGTTACAGCCACCTTAAAATTATTCTAAGGGTTAAACCTCGAAAGCGAAAGAAAATTGGGCAAGGCTGAAGCCAAGTGGGGACTTGACTGCCGCACAATGGGCAGCATTTTTGGCGGACAGAAAATGCCCCCATGACTGGTATAGCGGAGCAGGTTCGTAACGAGGTCGAGATAGCCATGGACAAGACTTCAAGACAGTGGGTCGGTGTACTTGTTCGTGGAAGGGACTATCTTGGCTTAGAAATTCAGAAAAGGCAAGGAAGGCAGTGATGGAGAAATTTTGAGTTGATGGTGCCAAAAATCAATGTGGATTTCTTACAAATCAATCAGTTGCGTGCTGGGTTTACTGTGAGAATGACAAGAAGGGAAAGCAAAGGAGAAAAATGTTGCACTTAAGGGCAAGGACAACGTAATTCTCAAAAGTGTGATAAACCTGTGATGTTTTTGCAAATGGCGAGCATGTGTTGGGATTTATTCGACGAGAGCGTCGAATTCAACTGGTTGGGGTAGTTTGTTAGACCCTTGACAAAGCTGATCGGCAAGCGTCGTGGGAATGGCAAGGATTTTGGCATGATGGCCTTGCCATTGGCCTATGTGCAGGGGAAATCAACATGCAAGATAATGGGTGTTGTCAATGGCAACAAACTGTTGCAAAGACAAGTGTGATGGACTACACTTCTATTTGAGGGCTATGGTGTGACGGACTACACAAAAACATGAGTGGGTTGCGTGCAAGCAAAGGCCAAGACATTGACGGAACTAGGCGGGCTGGACGGAAGCTTGCCAAGGCAAAACGGGAAAGACCTAGGCACTAAAGTGAGGTAGCTTAGTGCCAAGGCAGTGGCACTAGCAATATGATGTTGCCATGAATTAGGTGACCGGGCTTGCACCTAAGTTACTTGTGGGCAAACGACTTAGCAAAGAGAAAGGCATCATGGCTTGGTGACTTGATGCTAAAATCAGATTGGCATTACCAAAGTGGAAAACTTAATCAAGTAGGGGCAACTTGACATGACCAAGCAACTGTGGCAGCGGACGTGCGCGTGGCAAAGACAAGGGTGACAAGTTGTGGCTATGGAATTGGGGCGGAGCAGTGTCAAAGGCCAAGGCTGGGCGCAATGCCACCCTTGGGCGTGCAGCAACTGGCCAGAAATGCGCACATGCAGCGCATATGAAGCGGTTAACAAATGTGTTGTGCACATGCCATGCAGTTGAGCAGTTAAAACTGCTTTGTCCAAGAGTTGTTTATTATAGGTTGAGTCTATGCATGTTTTTAGGCATGTTCTAACATGACATGCATGTTTTTGATCATGGGGATCATGTCCTATCAGTTAGGGGATTCATTTGAAATAGGAAAACAGTTTTGGGCTAAATACACTATATATATATATATATATATATGTGTGTGTGTGTGTGTGTGTGTGTGTGTGTTAGCAACCCCAAAAATGGACTAAGTACCTAGGGAGGGAAATTAGCAAAGATGTAGGCATAGGGTTGTCTATGTCAAGGCTTGAACATGGCAAAATATGTGTCATTGCCTTGCCAAACGAGTGGGCAACACAAGATGCCTTAGGCAAGGGCTCTTATAGGGCAGAATCGTGCAAGTGTCGGCTATTTTGTGAGTTCGTGCCTGCCAAGGGTGGCTGCACCTTGCCAAACTCGAGAATTTCCTTTGTAATTGATTTTATAAAAGGTTGGGAAAGGGTTCCCGTAAATCTGTTGTGCCTTCGTTTATTTTATGCTGCCTTAAAATTATTCTAAGTGTTAAACCTCGAAAGCGAAAGAAAATTGGGCAAGGCTGAAGCCAAATGGGAACTTGACTGCCGCACAACGGGCAGTACTTTTGGCGGACAGAAAATGCCCCCGTGACAGTTACCATGATGCATTAGTTAAAGCAATATATTTTAACGAAATCAACAAGTAAAAAGCATAAGCATAAACTACTTTATGCACCAAAAAGCATGTCTGTGATATGCCATAATCAGAGCACACTAATGTTCAAGGTCATAATGCACCAAAATCTATGTAATTAATGCTCTTTTAATGACACGCCCGAAATACAGAAGGCCGCCAGTAAAGAGCTCCAACTCTCCAAGTTGTGTAATGAGCTCAAAAAATTTACAAGTAGGACATCATTGCAAATTGTGTAATGAGCTCAAAATATTTAGCAAGGCCTCTAAATCCTTTGATTCAGCATATTAACAAACTGATGTAACTACTAGTTATCACAAATTCTTTTTTGCTTAAAAAGTATTCGCAATTCTCTTTCTCTCTCTAGATTGACCACCAGATTGTTGGAAATAAACCCGGAAAATAGTATTCACGGTATTTGTGATAAACACAGTACACAAAATAATGGTTAAATCAGCAAGAATAGAAATGCAGCAATAATGACACCAAGATTTTACGTGGAAAACCCTTCTGAATAAAGGGAAAAACCACGGCCAAGAGGAGCAACTGATATCATTATAGCGGGGAATTTTACACTGTGTAGTAACGAGTAAAAATACTCCTAAGACCTCTACACCCTCAAAAGAAGTAAACACTCTTTTACTCTTTCACCTCACTACAATATCTCTCACACTTTATTTTTCTTCACAAACTATTTTCTTATAGTGTATGGAATACCTTACTCTCTCTTTTCTCTCTTTTGTTGGTGTGTAGAAATAAGAGTTGAAGCTCTCCTTTTATAGCCAAAAACTTACTCTCTAAAGCCTACAATATTTGACAATTTCTACACCCTTTTTACAATTTCACCAAGGTTGGTTACCTACCAAACCAACTCAATAAAACTTGCTACCAATATTTAACAAACTCAACAAGGCTGGCTACCAAACCAATTCAACAATATTAGCTACCAAACAATTAAATGAGATGGATACATATCACAGATTGCTAAGGCCTAAGGGTATGGAATTCCAAACTTCACCTGATGTATGTTTTCCAAAACCTTTTCTCTGCCATCTTGATTAGAGATCCCTATTAACTTAGCCATTCTAATTAATACCAGTGGTTCTAGTTGGAGACTAAAAAATCATTCTCATTAGAACCCCAAGTTACTTTCATAATCCATCCTTTACAACTTGGAAGCTCTAACTAGACTAAGTTTTTCAAATTTTTGAACAAGTGAGTTGTTCAGTGACAAATTGCAATGTTGGATCGAAATAATACTCAACAACAACAGCAACAACATATCCAATATAATTCAACGAGTTTTGAGGATGATAATGTGTACGCAAACCTTATTCCTAACTAGTGAAGATAGAGAAGTTGTTTCCAATAGACACTCGGCTCAGAAAGGTAGGGAGGAGAAGAAGAGCAAGAAGAAGAAGGAAAGGGAGAAAAAGAGAGAAGAAACATAAGGAGAGAAAGAGGAAAGAGGGGGGAAGAATAAGTAGCACCAAAATAGTAACAATAGGAGAAACTGATAGCTAAAATAAACTAAATAACATGATGTAATATAAATCTAGTAAATAGGGAAGTACATGCATGCTACTAGTCCTACGGGTAAGAAAAGAAAAAACTGTCAACTACTTACTAACCTTCTATCTAATACTCGACCTTCACAACCTACTATCAAGGGTCATGTCATGCCATGTGCTGCCTAATCGACTCTCCCTAGTACTTCTTAAGTCTACCTCGGCCTCTTCTCAAGCCCGTCATGGTCAACCTCTCACACCTCCTAACAGGAGCGTGAATGTTTCTCCTCTTTTAACACTCAACCACGTCATAATTTCTCTTTAACAATATTTATACTTTTGCACTGAAGACTGAAAGACGGTCAAGTCTGATACCTGGTAATATTGTTATGACGATAGCGAAGGAAAGGACAGAGGGTGAAAAATCGATCTCCGTCGTTCTACCGTATAAATTATCATTGCCAGAAAAAGATCAGTATTGAGAGCTTGACTTGAGTATTCAATGGAGTGATAGTCCTAGATTAAAATTGAGTATTAACCCTCGCCTAGAAGCATCGATTTGCACTGTAAAAGGTTCTAACGAATCCGAAAACTCCCCTAGATACTCTAATGTTGGTAAGTAAAGGTCAGCTCATTATTGCACTTATTTTAGAAGGATCAGCATGCATGCACGGCGAAATCAATGATATGACCAAGATACTATCAACCTGGTATTTTGCAAATGAACACCAGCATTTCTTTACAAATATATATGGTATTCCCCCCACTCAGAAACTTAAGAAATGTATCTAGATGCACCAAATGTTGTAGTGTAACACTGTATATAAGTAATGTTGAAAGGTGGATTTGAGGCCGGAATTGGATGAAATTGATATGGTTGGGCTCGTATCGGAATGAGTGTTCGAAATTTGTGAATTTGGTTGGGTTCTGGGATGCGGAACCGGGGTTGACTTTTTGATTTTCTTAAAAATCGAAACTTTATTCTTCGGAACCGTTTCCTATGACTTTTATTTATGATATTAATTTTTTTGGCTAAATTTAAGCCGTCTGGAGGTTGATTCACACGGGAAGGGCTTATTAATTAGAGGATTGATTTAGCTTAATTGAGGTAAGTATCTTACCTAACTTTGTATAGGAGAAACTTCCCCTTAGGATTTGGTCTAATTGTGTTGTTTGTATTATGTGGAACGACGTGTACATGAGGTGACGAGTACGGACGTATGAGTGGTATTGATCCGGTTAGACCTTAGGCTATTAATATGCCTTGATATGGAGTTGTTTGTTATATGAAATATGTTTTTATTTTGTTGTTCACTCCCTATACCCTTATATTATTGTGATGATTCTTGTACATATTGTTGTTAAGCCGTGGCTATATTTTGTTGTGGCGTTGATATTGTTATTTTGGTGATGTTGAGGCACATGGGTACGTTAGGTAAGGGTGGTTGTTATTGTTGTGTCTGACTCAGATACGCTTGCGGCTAGAGGCGGATCCAGGAATTTGAGAGGATGTGTGCACTATTAATTCAAAGATAAACATGCTTGCAATATTGCAAGAGAGAGACGCAAGTTTTGTGTTTTGCGTGAATTGGGATCAGGGGAATTAGATATTTGGGATTAAAAAACAAAAAGAAAAATATAATACTCTGATTGATCCTAATGTGTAAAACAATAAAAGAGAGGAGAAAAAATAACATAAAATAAAAATTAAAACCCTTGACTAGTTGATCGAAGGAAACAAAGAAACGACTCAACTAGTGCACCTTTTACCCATTTTTTAACATGGGGCCAGCAAGTGCTTTTGTAGATATTAAGGGAACTATATATATAATAAACCAATTTTTTTGGGATTAGCATGGGTTCACCTGCACCACCATTAATAAGGAATATCCGCTTCTGCTTGCCGCGGAATAAGGGTCGTGTGTATATTGATGCGCATGCGGTGAGATAAAGAAGCTTAAGCACATGTTGCTAATAAGGAAAAATACTTCATTGTGAAGCAGACACTGTCAGATAAGGGGACTTACGCTCGTGAAGCTGTTTCGGGGAAATATTTTAAAATGTTAAGCTCACGCAGTGTCATAAGGATGATTTGTGGTGTGTGACTCGTGATTTGTGATTAAGAGGTGTGGTACCTTGGGGTGATTCTTGTTGTAAATCTTGTGTTGGAACGGCTTGAGGATTTGAACGGTCATTTATTTTTCATTAATTGATTCGCTTGTACTTTAACTGTGTTGGGGTTAATTTGTTTTGTTACCACATGTTTATTCTTTGTTGTCATTTATTGATTTCGCTTCCCGTTGTTAGCTTTATATTGATATTTTGCACAGGTTTTATGTCTAGTGAGTGTCTTGACTTTAACCTCGTGACTACTCCACCGAGGTTAGTCTTGATACTTATTGGATACCGATTATGGTGTACCCATACTACGCTTCTGCACATTTTTGTGTAGATCCAGGTACCTCGAATCGAGTCGGGTGCTAGTGTGTTGAGCCAAATATTGAGGAGACTTCAAGGTATAAATGTTGTTCTCGCTCTCAGGCGTCGGAATTGCTGATTTTCTTACTATTGTTTATTGCATTTTCGGACAGTATTGTATTTTGAGATTTCGCACATACTTTTGTAGAGCTTATGACTCCATACTATCGGTTTTGAGATTTATTTGACTTTGTATTTTCGCTTTTGGTTATGTTAAAACACTTTTCAACTTTCTTTACTGTTTAAATTGGTGTTTAGTTCTGTTGATCTTGCTATTTGATAGGTATACCTAGTTCTAGGAACTAGGTGCCATCACGATCCTAAAGGTGGGATTTTTGGGATCGCGACACTAGTGAAGTTTAATTTTGTGAATAATAGTGGTTGGCACGTGGGGGAAAAGTTTTAGATTAATTAAGATAACCTAAGCTTTTTAATTAGTGACAGTTCCTATCGTTGTAAATATAATTAGAAAAAGAACATTAATCTTAGTTTATTCCATAAATAACAATTTATTTTACAATACTAGCATATTGTAAAATTTATGCACAACATTGATGAGTGAACGGAAGACATAAATTAGGGATCTATTTTTAACCTATTGATGATTGATGAGTAACGGCTTTCAGTTTTCTATTTTTTCAAAAATCACAATTAAGTTATAGCTAATTTCTCTCGCGTGGATCCTTCAATATTATAATTGAATCTACAATAAAACTTTTCAACCGAGTTTTTCTTTTCAATTTTTTTCTCTTCCCGGCATTTATTTCTTTCTATCTGTCTCACAATATATATTATTCAAAGTATATTACTAGCAAATACCTTACAAAAAATCTAAAGTTTTAGTATGTCACTAATATGTGAACAGAAATAAATATATCAGATAAACTTATTATATACACATAATGTATACAAATATATATGGTATATTGGTGAAAAATATAAATGGTACGTATAAGCAATATATGTATTTATACATGATTTTCTTAGAAGATACATAATTTATAATGTATATATATCTCAAATATACGTTATAGTTTTTACAAAATATATGTATTTTATTTCTTTCAGAATATAAAATGTATAATTTAACTAGAGTGGTGTTGTATAAATACCCCATGTATTTTTTTTTTCTAGTAAAAATATCCATTGTATGGAAAGTAGAAAATTTGTTATGGAAAGTTTTTAACGTAAAAATAGGAAAATTACTTGGTTATGGAATGAATTAGTTTCTAAAAGTTTATATGTCAGGAATGGACTGGTTCAAGATTTGATATAGAAAAGGATATTAAAATGTATTAGGAGTGTATTTTGTAGTAGCTTGATTGTCGCTCAAAATTTATTATTAACATATCTGAATTCATTGAAATCTGCTAAATATAAAAATATTTTACTGCCATACTTGTTAATCATTAACTGGTGCTATTCTTTTGTATTATTATCTTTCTAATAGTCGGCTAGTAATGAAAGTTCCCCTTTTCAAATAGCGTGGCTAGAATTCCTAGCCCGTGAATTGTTGGAGTATATAAACTTGACTTGGTTTACTTTGACACTTTCTTCCTCTGTCTTAATTTGTTTCTACTTTTGGGCCCTTCGAGAATTATCTTTACAATGAGAATTGTCTTAACCGAAAAACAGAAAACAGTGCGGAGACTTACAACAGTATATTGATATCCTATGAATTTAATTGATATCATTAATTAGATCATATAACATCATTGCTTTTCCTTAACCATTCTTGTTTTAGGAAAAAGAGAAGCCTGCCTGTTGTAGTTATGGGCACAAGTAACAATTTTCTCTTTGCTCTTGTAGCTTTCATTCTATTACATCACCATACTTCATTGGCAACTGTTCCCAATATCAGCACTGATGAAGCTGCTCTTCTAGCCTTGAAATCTCATATTTCTTCTTCTGATCCTAACAACATCTTAGCAACTAACTGGTCTTCGTTTAGCCCGGTTTGCAGCTGGATTGGAATCACTTGCAGCTCTCGCAACCATAGAGTTTCAGCTTTAGACATTTCAAGCATGCAACTTTATGGTACTATTCCGCCACACCTTGGAAACCTCTCATTTCTTGTTTCCCTCGACATCAGTAACAACACTTTCTATGGAGAGTTGCCCGAAGAGTTGTCTCATTTGCAGAGGCTCAAACTGATTAGTGTCACAAGCAATAACTTTACTGGTGCCATTCCATCATTTTTTAGTTTGTTAACCAACCTTCACATTATGCGCCTTTCCTTCAACCAGTTTTCTGGAGAAATCCCATCTTCCATTTCCAATCTAACAAAGCTGCAAATGTTGAGAATAAGTGGAAACCATCTAATAGGAGAGATTCCTCCTGAACTAGGTGATCTTGGTGGCATGACTTTATTAGACCTACAAAATAACAGGCTTATTGGCTCCATACCACCATCAATCTTTAACATTACGACAATGCAAAAACTTGCTCTTACCAACAATAATCTAATTGGTAAGCTTCCAATAACTATATGTGACCATCTTCCAAACTTGGAAGGGCTTTACTTCTCAGGCAACAACCTAGATGGTGTTATTCCACCAACCTTAGAAAAATGCAGGAAGCTTCAATTCATGTCATTGTCTGTCAATCAGTTTATTGGAAATCTACCAAGAGAGCTAGCTAACTTGACAGAACTTACAGTATTAGATCTTCGAGACCTGCACTTAAAAGGTAGTATGATATTTCCTTACAAGGAATCGGAAATTTTCTTCCTTCTCTCTCTCTCTCGCAAATCAGTACTCATATATTTCCCACACTTGACAGGAGAGATACCAGCAGAGCTAGGTAATCTTAGGAAACTCAAGGCGCTGTCATTATACAATAATGTGTTTACTGGTCCCGTACCTGAAAGCATTTTCAACATGTCAGAACTGCAGATCATAGGACTTGGAGGAAACAGGTTTTCAGGTACTCTACCTTCAGATTTAGGCCTTCGACTGCCCAACCTGGATAAATTTTCTTGCACAGGTAATCATTTGAGCGGTTTTATCTCGTCTTCAATCTCAAATTCTTCAAGACTCACAGGACTTGATCTCTCATGGAATAGTTTCACAGACCCAATTCCTGAATCACTTGGTAACTTAGAATATCTTGAGATTTTACACTTGGGGAGTAATAATTTTTTCAGTGATTCAACATTGACCTTCCTTACATCACTCACAAACTGTAGGAAACTAAGAATACTCAAATTTGATCGGAATCCGTTGTACGGCATTTTTCCTGCATCAGTTGGAAATTTTTCTGCTATGCAAATTTTTGAAGGACAGGGTTGTAAACTGAAGGGCGTCATTCCTGAAGAAATTGGTAATCTTACTGGAATGACAATGATGAGTCTGCAAAACAATGAGTTGGCTGGACATATTCCAAATACTATCCAAAGAATGTTGAACCTTCAAGAACTTTACCTGCAAAGCAACAAGATGGAAGGACAGATACCAGATATTCTCTGCAATTTAAAGAGTCTTGGTGCATTAGACTTATCAGGAAATCATTTTTCTGGTTCAGTGCCACCATGCTTAGGAAGTGTTATCAGTTTGAGGAAACTTTATCTAGCTAACAACAGGTTGTATTCAAGATTACCTGCAAGCTTAGGGAGCCTTCAAGATCTCATAGAATTCAATGTTTCGTCCAATTTATTCAGCGGGCAAATACCTCTAGAGATTGGAAATTTAAAGGCTGCAACACTCATTGATCTGTCAAAAAATGATTTTTCTGGTGAGATCCCCAACATCTTAGGGTACCTTGATAAATTGATCAAACTTTCTCTAGCACATAATAGATTAGACGGGCCTATCTCGGATTCATTTGGCAAAATGCTGGCCTTGGAATACTTGGATTTGTGCAATAACAATCTTAGTGGTGAAATTCCCAAGTCATTAGAAGCTCTTGTGTATCTGAAATACTTGAATTTCTCATTTAATAAACTCAGTGGAGAGATTCCCACTGGAGGTCCTTTTGCAAATTTCACAAATCAGTCTTTCTTGTCCAACAATGCTCTCTGTGGTGATTCTAAGTTTCATGTGTCACCATGTGTCATCAAATCTACCAAGAGGTCAAAGAGGAAGAAGACAATCTTGGTTTTATACGTCCCTTTGGGAGTGGGCCTGCTTTTTCTTGCATTAGCCCTTGCATATGTATTTTTAAGATTGCGAAAGATTAAGAAGAATGCAGGTCAAGCAGATGTGTCATTGTTAAAGGGGCATGAAAGAATTTCCTATTATGAACTTGAACAAGCAACAGAAGGATTCGATGAAAGCAATTTGATTGGTAATGGGAGTTTCAGCATGGTCTATAAAGGGATACTTAAGGATGGTACTCTTGTAGCAGCAAAGGTATTCAATGTGCAATTAGAGGGTGCATTCAAAAGTTTTGACACAGAATGTGAGATGCTAAGAAACCTCCACCATCGAAATCTTACCAAAGTCATCACTAGTTGCTCCAACACTGACTTCAAAGCCTTAGTATTGGAATACATGCCTAATGGGACACTTGATAAATGGCTATACTCTCACAACTTGTTCTTGGATTTATCGCAGAGATTAAATATAATGATAGATGTTGCATCTGCAATGGACTATCTCCACAATGGCTATTCAACACCTGTGGTGCATTGTGATTTGAAGCCAAGCAATGTCTTGCTAGATCAAGATATGGTTGGCCATGTCACTGATTTTGGCATCGCAAAATTGTTAGGTGCAGGGGAGGCTTTTGTACAAACTAGGACAATTGCAACCATTGGATATATAGCTCCAGGTATTAGAACTTTTTAAAGCTTCCTTATATACTTAGAATTCCCAAAACAATTTTTTCCCATAGATTTTATTGATAATCCCAATTTTAGTTCCTCTTCAGATAGGAAGCCTTTATGATCATTTTCTACGTTGACTGCAGAGTATGGACAAGATGGTTTAGTATCCATGAGCTGCGATGTATATAGTTTTGGCATCATGATGATGGAGACATTTACAAGAATGAGACCAAGTGATGAAATATTTATTGGAGACTCGAACATACGACAGTGGGTTAGTGATTCTTTTCTAAGTGAGATTCATAAGGTAGTGGATGCAAATCTGGTACAACCAAGGGATGAACAAACCGACGCAAAGATGCAGTGTATGTTATCTATTATGGAATTAGCTGTGAGCTGCACTTTGGTGACACCTGATGCAAGAATTAGTATGAAAGATGCTCTTTCAACCCTCAAAAAGATCAAGCTCCAGTTTGTCAATAGCGCCACTAGGTGGAATTAGACCAGTGGCTCATGATTGATGTTTGATTACCTATGTCACAGTACTGTACTTCAGCTTGTGTAAATGATCTCTTTTTCCTCTAAAACATCTCAAATTTCTTTCTTTCCGAATGACCCACCATATGCCAGTTGGAATGGTTCTTCAAATTCTCTTCCCACCTTTTCCAACTGTTAGAGTTTACATTAGTCTAATTATAACCCATTATTTTGTCCTCTCTTTAAACAAAGACACTGAACAAAGTTCTATGATGTCACCATTATGCATTAGCTAAAGCAATAGTATATTTTAACCAAATCAACAATTAAAAAGCACAAGCAATAAACACAGGACATTTAAAAATTACTTTTTGGAGAATCAGTTTACTATAAATGCAACACCAGTTTTTAGCAAAAGAAGCATTTACCTCAATACTGCAGCAACCCTGAAAGCATGTTTAGAAATTTTGGGCTCTTCTCAGACTACCAGGTTCATCATATAGTCAACTTACAAATAAAAAGTGCAACGCTGCCACGAGTGATCAGAAAGATTAGCACCAGATTGACATTTTGTGCCCATATCATATATAGTCAAGAATAGGAAATTAGGTTGATGTTTTCGGCACATTTCATCATGGTAAATGTGACTTGTTGCCTGTAGGGTTTCGCTAATGCAATTTTCTAGTTTCCACTCCTGGCTTATAAAACCCAGTGGGAAAAAAATTCTAGAAAAGGAAAAAGAGTACACATATCTAATAATACGCCTTTTGGTTGCCTCGTTAAAAACCTTGCAAGGAAAACCCAGTGGGAAAAAACCTCGTAAGGGAAAAAGAGTGCAACGCGTATTAACTCCCCCCCTGATGAGAGCATCAATTCACACCCTTAAGCCTTCGCATCCCGATCTTGTACACTAGCTTCTTGAAGGTTGACGTCGGTAGAGATTTTGTGAACAAATCAGCCATATTATCACTTGAACGAATCTGTTGCACATTAATATCACCACTCTTTTGAAGGTCATGTGTGAAAAATAACTTTGGTGAAATGTGCTTTGTCCTATCTCCTTTTATGAATCCTCCTTCCAATTGAGCTATGCATGGTTGCATTGTCTTCATACAAAATAGTGGGTAACTTGTCATATTTCACACCACATTTATCTCGAATAAGATGTATTATAGACCTCAACCACACACACTCTCGACTTGCTTCATGAATAGCAATTATCTCGGCATGATTAGATGAAGTAGCCACAATTGATTGCTTAGTCGATCGCCACGATATAGTGCCTCCACAGGTAAACACATAACCTGTTTGAGATCGAGCCTTGTGGGGGTCAGATAAATACCCAGCATTAGCATAACCAACAAGATCGAGACTGCAATTGTTGCCATAAAATAAGCCCATATCGGTAGTCCCTTATAGATACCGCAATATGTATTTGATCCCATTCCAATGTCTCCTTGTGGGAGCAGAGCTATATCTTGCTAAGACATTAACTGAAAAAGTTATGTCGGGCCTTGTAGTATTGGCAAGATATATTAGTGCACCAATTGCACTAAGATATGGTACTTTAGGACCAAGTAGCTCTTCATTCTCTTTTTGAGGTCGGAATGGATCCTTGTTCACATCAAGTGATCGAACAACCATCGGAGTACTTAATGGATGTGCTCCATCCATGTAAAACCGCTTAAGTACCTTTTCTATGTAGGTAGATTGATGAACAAAAATTCTGTTTGCCAAATGTTCAATTTGCAAACCAAGACATAATTTTGTCTTTCCGAGATCTTTCATCTCGAATTTCTTCTTTAAATAATCAATTGCCTTTTGGACTTCTATATGAGTTCCAATAAGGTTTATGTCATTAACATATACGGCAAGTACAACAAATTCCGATGTTGTTTTCTTTATGAAAACACATGGGCAAATGGCATCATTTATATAGCCTTCCTTTAATAAATACTCACTAAGACGATTATACCACATTCGTCCTGATTGCTTTAGACCATACAAAGATCTTTGCAATTTGATTGAAAACATTTCCCGGGATTTTGAATTATTAGGCATTTTGAAGCCCTCGAGAATTTTCATGTATATCTATCTCATTATCAAGTGAGCCGTAAAGGTAGGCGGTAACCACATCCATTAAATGCATGTCAAGTTTTTCGTGGACAGCAAAACTAATGAGATAACGGAACGTTATAGCATCCATAACGGGTGAATATGTCTCTTCATAATCGACACCAGGCCTTTGTGAAAATCCTTGTGCAACAAGGCGTGCCTTATATCTTTGTAATCTTTGTACCTCGTTTTTCTCATTTCTCTTGCGTACAAAGACCCATTTATAGCCAACAGGCTTAACACCATTAGGTGTTTGGACTATAGGCCCAAAAACTACACGTTTTGCAAGTGAATTCAACTCTGATTGGATTGTTTCTTGCCATTTTGGTCAATCAAGTCTTTGTCGACATTCTCCAACAGATTGAGGTTCAAGATCCTCACTTTCTTGCATAATGTTGGATGCAACATTATATGCAAAGACATAATCTACCACTATATCCACTCGATTCAAATTTGTCTCAATATCGATTGGATTTATTGATAGTTCCTTATTTTCTTGAGTCTCGGGCTCAATGGATTCCTCGTGAATCTCAGAATTTATTAAGTCATGAATTTCTTCATGAGATTCTTTCATAGTGTCATTTTGATCATTTATTTTCCGTTTTCTAGGATTTCGGTCTTTGGAACCTAATGGTCTGCCACGTTTCAGTCGTGCTTTTGACTCATTAGCTATGACACTAGAAGATTGTCCAATAGGGACATCAATACGGATTGGAACATTCTACACAGGGATATGTGATTTTGTTATCCTTTTCATATCCGTAAATGCATCAGGCATTTGATTTGCTATTCTCTGCAAATGAATAATCTTTTGTGCCTCTTTTCTCACAAATAGAGGCACGTGGATCAAGATGAGATAATGATGAATTTTTCCACAAAATTTCTCGTTTGGTTTCACCAACTTCTCCCCCTAATTTTGGGAAAAGTATCTCATCGAATCGACAGTCTGCAAATCGTGCAGTAAATAAATCTCCCGTTAATGGCTCGAGGTAGCAAATAATGGAGGGCGATTCAAACCCAACATATATTCCTAACCTTCTTTGCGGTCATTTTGGTGCGATATGGCGGTGCTACAGGAACATATACTGCGCATCCAAAAATTCTTAAATGGGATATATTAGGTTCATGACCCAAAACTAATTGCAACGGGGAATGTTTATGATAATTTGTCGGTGTGAGACGAACTAGCATTGCTGCATGCAAAATGGCGTGACCCCAAACAGAAGTGGGCAGCCTCGTTTTCATGAGTAACGGTCTTGCTATCAATTGCAGACGTTTAATTAAAGACTCTGCAAGACCATTTTGAGTGTGAACATGAGCTACAGAATATTCCACTTTTATCCCAATTGATAAGCAATAATCATTAAATGTTTGGGATGAAAACTCAGCAGTATTATCAAGTCTAATAGACTTAATTGGATTATCAGAAAATTGTGCCCGTAATCGAATTATTTGTGCCATTAATTTTGCAAACGCGAGGTTGCGAGATGACAATAGGCACACATGGGACCATCTAGAAGATGCATCTATCAAGATCATAAAATATCGGAACGACCCACTAGGCGGGTGAATAGGTCCACAAATGTCCCCTTGTATACGTTCCAAAAACGTAGGGGACTCAATTCCAACCTTTGTTGGTGATGGTCTAATAATTAACTTGCCTTGATAATAAGAAGTGCAAGAAAATTCATCATTTAAAAGAATCTTTAAATTCTTTAATGGATGCCCATTTGAGTTTTCTATGATTCGTCTCATCATAATTGATCCAGGGTGTCCCAATCGATCATGCCAAAGTACAAAAGTATTGGAATCGGTAACCTTTTGGTTTACAATAGAATGTGCCTCAATTGCACTAATTCTTGTCCAATACAGGCCACAAGACAAAGATGGGAACTTCTCAATAGCCCTTTTCTAGCGAGAGACATTTTTGGTAATGATGAGATATTCAAGATTATTCTCATCTATTGTCTCAATATGATATCCATTTCGACGGATATCTTTAAAACTCAACAAGTTCCTCTTGGACTTGGAGGAGAACATTGCATTCTCTATGATAAGTATTGTTCCCTTAGGCGGAGTTATAGTAGCTCTTCCAGAGCCTTCAATTAATTTACTACTACCAGAAATTGTAGTAACATCTGCCTTACACATACTTAAATGAGAGAAATATTTCTTCTCTTTGAATATTGTATGTGTCGTACATGAATCAATTAAACAAATAATTTTACAATTTGATCTAAGTTTTCTTTGTGAGATATCCATATTTGCTTCTCGTTCACATACAAAAGAAAATATATAAATACATATTAATATTTCCAGATAAATGGAAAGAAAATAAAGTATTTTATCTCAAAGACGTTCTAACATCTAATACAGTAAAGGACAGTAAACAATGCCAATTTGAAGCCAAATCATACCAAAACTACAAATCTAGAAGCGAAAGAGTAAAGAAGGGAATGCGAGTAGGAAATCAGTGAAATCATACCATTTAATAGGAAAAAAACCTTAAAAGTTCTCAAGCATCCAAATGTGGTCAGATTATGTGAGGTACGTCGAGTATTATTTAGCAATAATCATACCATAATTTGTCCTTTTTAATATAAAATAGTTGCAGAGTTTTAACCAACTGATGCAGATTATGAATTTTGACCGTTCTCAAACTTTGTTCAATGACACATTATACTAATTCGATATACTAATTAAAACTACTACTTATGTAAATTACGATAATTACATGATATTTATTCACTAATTAATACGAATAAGTAAAATAAAATCAAACAACTCAATCATCTTTAACCACAGATCTATCAGCGATCAAGTGGTCAATTTTTGTGATTTCTCATGAGCAAGTCATTATTTCGCTCGGCCATAAGAAGAAGAGAAATCAGCTCAGAGTACTTCTTGAAACCTTTCTCTCTGTACTGCTGTTGCAGAACCATATTGGAGGCATGAAATGTTGTAAACGTTTTTTTTTCAAGCATATCATAATCACTGATAGCATCCCCACAGAGTTTCAATTTAGAAGTAATTCTGAACATCGCAGAATTATATTCAGAAACAGACTTAAAGTCTTGGATCCTCATATGAGCCCAATCATATCGTGCTTGTGGAAGGGTGACAAACTTTAAGTTGTCATATCTTTCCTTTAAGTCATTCCACAAAACAAGTGGATTTTTGACTGTGAGCTATTCAATTTTCAACCCTTCATCAAGGTGATAGCGCAAGAAAATCAAGGCCTTAGCACAGTCTTGGGTGGATGCTTTATTTCTGTCTTTAATGGCGTCTCCAAGACCCATTGCATCTAAGTGGATTTCAGCATCCAACACCCATGTCATATAGTTCTTGCCCGAAATTTCAAGGGCAACGAACTTTCTTTTCATAATGTCAGTCATAATTAAAAAAGAGGAGAAAAATTACCTTAATCTTCTGAAAGAGCTTCTTGAGACGGTAGAGTCTCGTGCTAATAACGTGTTATAAAATAATAGAAGAACAACAACAATATTGCAGAGAAAGAGAGAGCGAGAATTCTTATTGAATTTTGGGATGAATTATAATGGAATAGAACCCTCTATATATAGGGAGAGTTTGACTTAGCTACCAAGTAATAAACCCTAGAATCTCTCTAAATATGGACATTCACCATAAATAAAATTCTATTTATAACAGAACCTTAGTTTTCGCTTTAGTCTACTTAATATTATAATCACCTATAAGATTTAAAAAAAATTATATTACACAATTGAAGTCGAATTTTTCTCCGATGCAACTACATTATTCAGTTGACAATAATTGGGTGGAATTTACTTATTAAAATCGATCATGAATGAGGGTTGATCTCATGTAAAGATGTTACCTGAGCAATCTGTTTAACCGAAAAATAGATTTTTGACCAAAGCTAGAATTTAGAAGAATCGGGTAACTGATAATCGGAAAAAGTATGTAAAGATAGAGACTTGAGAATGATGTTATCAGAAAGCAAGTAAATTAAAATATATTTCAATAGTAACTTGTGTCTACGATTGTCTGTGACTTTCCCTTTTATAGTCATTGTGGGGAATGCAGACTTTCTTTATATTTGTCATAATAAGGCAATTATGGGCAATTAATGAATTTAAATGTTACGTTAGGTAATCATATACATTAAACATATTCTCTAACGTTTCTCGCATTTAATGCTCATTAAATACTGTATCTGGGCTCTTATTTACTGTCAAATTCATTTCTTTGATTCTTCACGATCTTTGACCTTTAAATGCCTTGAACGTGTACGACCATTGAATGTCTCGCATGACTGTTCGTGTCTCTTCTGTTTAACTTGCTCGTGTCTGTTGCTGCTCGTACTTATTGAACAACTTTACTTCTTTGACTGTTTGACCAGTCTACGTGTCATGACATGTCATCTCCAATATTCAAAGTAAATTTTTCCCAATACACAATCTTGTCTTATTATATTTTTATCAGTCTTTCTATTCCAATATATGTGACAGCATTAATATTTGAAGAATCAAAATGGTTCTTCTTTAAATATGTTTTTCTAATTCTTCTTTAAATATGTCTCTAATTTGCTTGCCCTTAAAAACTAGATTACAATAATCTAAAGACTGAAATGGCTCGTCTCTTCGATATAAACAGTCATTGAAGTCCATTTTTTCACTCCAACAGAGAAAAAGAAGAATGTAATACTAGTTTACATCCACTATTCCATTCAAGAATTTTCTTTTCCATACTCATATTATTAGATAAAATAAAAGTAAAAACAAATTAAACAAGCTTATAATTTGGACTATTTGTGTATGTAATTATTCCAGTAGTATCCTTTGGGTGAGATCAAGCTTTCCACATAATTTGGAATAATATTTGTGTATGTAATTATTCCAGTAGTATCAGACTTAGGATTATATGCAACAACTTTAGCTCCGTTACCCCATACTAAGAGAATTATTTTTCCCTTTGACATGAAAAGGGGCTTTGCTAATCCACAATAAGGGCATATTTCTAAATTTCTTATGATAAATAAGGATGTCCATGATTCTTTCACTTCGTATTCCTTCATAATCCATATCTCAAGATCTTTACCATAATCCAAGTAACTCATAGAAAGACATCCATTCAAAACTCCTAAACCAACAATAGCATTCTCAGGAAACTGATCGATCTTTTTAAAGACAGTATCAGGGATTGGAAACATATGAAACTTTTCCGAGACAGCATCAAAATAAATTAGTCTATTATGAGGACCACAACGAAAATCGTTTAAGACTCTAACCCTAGAGTGAAGTCGTCCATGCATTGTAATCCAATCAGGAACATATACTGATAAAATATCATAGGGACAATGTATTCCCCTCCACTTTTTGTCTTTAAGACTTGCTATTATAGCAGTTTCACAACCTTAATCTGGGGATTCAGGGCGAATAAATAATAGTAGCTTGTAATCATTCTTCAAAGAGTCAAAACAAAGTCCGCCAGTGATATGCCACAGATCATCACATGCTAAAATGCCATGCTCAAGCACTTTGTTACAAAATCTAGTAGCAGGGTTCCACAATAAAATATGCTTGTTTACTTTTATCAGTAGAAGACCATCACAAGAACCCAATACATTATATCTCAATTTAGAGATTTTGGGTTTGAAATATTTTGTTGGTTTATGATACGGAAAGTTGATCCATCTTTGCGCTTTGAAAGCACAAAAGTTCTTCCTCGTTGTTGATTAGAGAGCTCGAATTTGGGATTTGAAATCCATGAATGCCATTGTTTACAAACACATTTGTATCGTAAGAGGGATCTAACAGGTAATTTTGAGAGAATGATCATAGTAATTTCGGTGGGTACATCTGCTATAAGCTGTTTTGGTGCTTGAAACATATGATTTCTTCTTTGGTTTTTCATTATCGCAACCCTAAGGGTCAATGTTGGAAAGGGTCTAGGGTTTTTATATATGAGAGATGGGAGGTTTCAATATTCGAAAGCGTTTAGGGTTTTGAAAGAAAGGAGGTATGAGCTGTGCTGTAGTCCCAACGTGGAACATAAAAATTTCACAAAACAAGGGAAAATTTAACAGAGGATTTTCAATCTAAAAAAGTGATTTGGACCCTTTGGGAATAATTATAATTACAGAGGCATTGGCGCATTGCAAAATAAAATTTCATGGTTTTACGTGCTTTAGCTATTGCGAGATCCGCACAAATTTTTATTATAACATGTACGCGTAAATATCTGCATAGACAATCATAACAGTAAGGTCGGTAAAATCACATTCTGTTTGGTTAAGCTTTTCCAAAGTCAAAACTTCTTTTTGAAAAAGGAAAAAGTATTTTTTTTTTTTGCCCAAAGTTTAGCGATTTAGACAAGCTTTTAGGAGAAGATTTTTTTCTTTTTTACTAGAAGCATGAGCTATTTTTGAGAAGCTAAAAAGAAGCAGTTTTTCCCAAAATTACTATTTTTGAATCACTTTTGAGAAAATATCATTAGAAATACTTTTAAAAGTTTGGTCAAACAATAATTGCTGCTTAAAAGTACTTTTTAAATTGATTAGCCAAACACAAACTACTTTTCACCCAAAATAAGTTTTGAAAAACAATTTTAAAAATAAGTTGATTTTATAAGTTTGCCCAAATAAGCTAACAATTTTTTTTTTGACGAAATGGCTTCCTGGCCACTCAAACTTGTAGCGCTCTTAAAAGCCGATACATAAACTTTTATCTTTCTCATTTAAACATTCAAACTCCTGAAACCTATAACTAATAAACACAATTAACCGTTAACCCATCCCATGTTGCATCTGGTCCTAGTCATCCCCCTGCGTGAATGTCACGACTTTTAGGAGCGTGAGACCCCCTTCCTAATGCCCAATGGTAAAAAATAGTGCCTATTTAAGTGAGGTCTTATTCTTTCAATTGAATACACATTATCCCTCTATTATATGCATTTGAAGCTTCATTTCGACTATTTCTTAAAATGTGAAGCTTTCTTTAATATTTTTTTTCTTTTTCTAGATTGTGATAATGAATCAAAGTCGTGTACTTTGTCATTGTGGAGTTGAAGCTCATATTTGCATCACTTGGAAGCCAACAAATCCAGGAAGGAGGTTTTATGGGTGCTCAAACTACGGTCGAGCCATTCTTGTAAATTTTTTTGGTGGTTTGACCCACCTCTTCCAGATCACTATAAACAGGTGATTTCAGGGCAGTTATCAATAATTAAAGAGAGAGATTGACTACAGCGTAGGAAGAGGCTCAAGATCATTGTAACTTTAGTTGTTGTAGTAGCACTAATAATTGTAATTTTCTTCTTAGTGTAGTTAGCATTAACTTCATAACCCTATGTACAATGATAATGACAGAATCAATGATATATATTTTGTGGAATAAAAAGCAATTTTAACATAAACAAGCACACATATATAAACAACCAACTTTGATCAGCCTTCTTGGTTGACAAAATTAGCACTGAACCGTTGTCTTGTAGCAGAAATAGTTTAAATATTATTCCAAAAGAAAAGTCATAGTTAAACAGACTTAAGTTAACCTACAAATTAAGTTCTACAACTAACAGATTTAAGTTACCACAAAAACAAACATTCAGTTAGCTTCAAGGTTGAGAATGGTTGATGTTTTTGCTGATATTGGCTCGCATTTGGACATGGAGACTGGCTTGGCTGAGATGAAGAATGGACTTGAGATTGGCTAAGGCTTGCTTGAGTTTGTCTTCTCCTCAACTGTTGTTGAAGTTGCCTTTGTGATATAGCATTTCTTCCTTGCCACCTTAGTCCAGGTGCACTGTATCCAAGATTGATATTGGTCTGCCCAGCATCCACTACTTTTGTAGGAGCAGAATGTATCCTATCTCTTGCTCGATACTGCATAGGAAGCCAAATTAGTACCCAAACTACTAATATATAAATAAAAATTCAAATCCTTAATGATCTTATCCTTTCTATCAGTGTTCCTGTATCACTAAACAATATACCAAATCCAGTAATTTTTGGTCTTCCTCGTAGTCCACTACCTCTTGGCCTTCCTCTAACACTAGTTATAATATCCACAGAAGTTCTTGATCTCATACTTCTAGTATCCTGATGTAAGATAAAATATAATATTGTAATTTAAAATTTTTGGTCCTAATACAAATTAACTCAAATAAATACTTACAGATGCACTTGCAACAGCTGATGGTTGAGTATTTGTGGCCTTGCCAGTTTCAGAATTACTTGTAAGACCTGATTGTTGAGTTGTTGTTTGAGCAGTTTGTGATGGTTGAGTAGCACCAGCATTATTAATTTTTGCTGTTCTAAATCCTTGTTCTTTCTAAAATTTTCAAAATATAAAATGAGATATAGAAATTTCCAAAGTCAGATACAAATTGAATACATTACTAGGATATGACATCCCTTCTTGTTATGGCCTACTGTCTTACAATTAGAGCATGTCATTGGTGTCCCTTTCCTTGATCTCTTACCAAACTTCTTCTTAGGTTCATCTTGAGCTCTTTTTTGATTTTTCGTAGGTCTACCAAGAATCTTGGTAATCACAAGAGGCTCAACAGTTGGATTCTATGGTGATGGTCATATCTCTATGTTGGTTACTCGCTGTATGTAATAACTAACAGCCTTCAGGTATGTTTCTTTCTTGTACTAGTGGGTTACATAGTAAGCAGGCTCAAATCTCTTAAAAAATATTGCACATATTGCATGGGAGCATGGTATTCCTTTGAACTGCCATGATCTACATGTGCATGTATTGTTGGAGAAGTCAACAATATATTTGTAAACCCCATGTTATATTTCATTCCCAGTATCCCCATTCCATTTAAATTCATGCTTAACAACATATTGATATTGTTCCTCTATGTACCCCATTGCTACAGGAGATACATCAAAAATCCACCTTGTTGCAAATTCTCTCATGGTAGTCATCCTCTCCATCACCTTCACTCTAATCTTCTAACATGGTAATGATAGACTTGTGTCTAGCAGACAAGATCCAACTGTTAAAGGTCTCACACATGTTGTTCTCCACAGAATCACATTTACTCCAATCTTTGAAAATTGCTCTACACCAACATTGTTTTGGGTATCTCAGCAAGTCCTCAATGATCTTACTATCACCTAATTCTGCCAACTCATCTATTTTAGCCTTCAAATATGCTTCAAATAAAGCCCTTGCATAGGCCCAAAACTTCTTCCTTATTTCCTCTCCTTTCTACTTTTGTTTCCAGTTGCTCCATATGTGTCTTACAGACATTCTGTGCTCAGCATTTGATAACAACTCATAAACAAATGCAACAAGTCCCTTAAGCAACTCAGAATCATTGGCCTATGAATTCCAGAGGCTTTGCCTCATTTTGGTACTAAGTACTTTACATATATCACTCTCAAAACTATCCTTCTTCCTAAATAAATAACTGCATTATTTTTATCAAAATAAAACAGTAAGTCGTGTGATCGGCGTATTTTTGAGTTCATTGAAATTCTGTGATTTGTATTGTCGCTATCACAGAAATGACTTTTTCTTTCTATCCTGGGAGGAAGTAACCCATAATCCTTGGCAACTGTGGAAGGATTATAATTCCTTAAGGAGAAACAAGAAATTTGTGGGATCGGATTTAACATTCTGCTTCATCTCTTTTTCCGTTCATCTTTCCGTTAAAACTATTTCGAACCAGAACATTGTTGATAACAATTAATTCCATATGTTAACTTGATTTTCCCCAATCAGTGACCTCCAAAAACCAAAACTAAAACAAGAAGTGATCGCCTGATCAACTCCAACTAAAGAGCTAGAAATAAAGGTAAACTCTTATTCTCTAAAGTATGTAGCTTACCAAAAACTTAGCACATGAGAGCATACATTGTCTCATAGATAGGAAATAGTTAATTTTTACACAAATAATTAAATGATGTTTTTGCTACAAATTAAACAAATATATCTTTAAGCTCGTAATATAATAAGTTTAGAGGTTAAAGAGCTTTACCGCAATAAACAAGTGAAGGTTATGGTTGTTCTCCAAAGTGAAAAGTTCCACTTTTTCTTCAATTAGTAATAGATAGGGCAAAATCAGGAAATAGTAGGTGAAAATGATAAATTATTCTTTTTATACCTTTTGACAATTGCCTCAGTTTAAAGTCGAAAAATGGGGGATAAATAGATGTCAATGCATGTTATTCCACCATATATAAAGTGTGAATATGACATTTCTCCTAGGATGGGGGGAAACAAATTGTCAAAGATATTGACAAAGGAATAATGACTACCCTACAAACAAGGCAAAATGAGAAGAAAGGGTATCACATGCTTGCTTTAACACAGTGACACATCCATCATTTGGTTTCACACTTATATGATTTTGACTCAACTTTTGGTTTATGTTACCACCTTTTATGCCTTTACTATTGGCAAAACTATCTGATTAATAAGTCAATTTGTTTCTTTAGAAAATAACATTTAATGAGAATGATTTTGATTCTGGCCTGGTTACCTTTTCTTCACAAGCGATGCATGAAATCAAAGGCGAACCCAAGATTGTCAAGGCGGCGAGGCACTTGAGCGAACTGCTCGACCAGTACACCATCTAACTTTTGATCTTAAGGGTTCCAGAAAATACATAATCGTTTTCAATATATATATGCACATATAATTTTTGCCGAGGTTAATGGGGTCCAATTACCCCTGGTGAAAAACTATGAGGACTTTGTCCAATACTTTAAGATGAGGAGTAGTCCGTAAGCCTGGTAAAACCCAGGGGCGGACCTACGCTTGGGGGTGGGGGAACAGGTACCCATTGGCCTCGGTAAAAATATTGTATATATATTCTATATATATAAAATATATTATGCTGCACCTTCAATTACATAGATTGGGTAGAAGAGTTGGCTTGTGGAGTAGTTGGCTTCTTCAAGACCCAAGTTCAAATCTCGGTTCAACAATAAAACTAATATTTTTGATTGGGTCTCATTTGGTATCGAGTAATATTTATCTCTCTCCACACAAAAAATTTCTTTCTTAATTTTTTGTATTTGATTTAGTTTTTTTTAATGGACCCACCCCTTTTACTTTTAGTTAAATCCCTACATCAAAATCTTCTTCTACAATTATCTCTCTCCACTAAAAAAACTTCTTCCTTAATTTTCAAAGTCCATATGCAACCACTAGTTATTAGTCCACCTAAAGCCATCGAGTAATTATTTTCGTCGTGACCCTACCGCCTATAAATATTGTTAAAGTATTGTTACAGTGCACCCGCTACCTTTAAATCCTGGGTCCGCCTTTAGTAAAACCAAGTAAGATTTGTATACAACCAATGGATATGTATAGATTTTAACAAATGTAAACAAATGTTTCATTGCAGATCCCAATATTTACCAGAATTGGTATATAAATGCTGTTACAAAATCTATTAAAGGTTGGTTAGACATTGAGGGATAACTACCATTTCCTTAGGCATTAGATGGAATAAAGAAAAAGAGGTAGTAAGTTAGTAACATGCATGGCCATCATTAAAACGAAGTAAACAATGATGTTATGATACAACAAATCAATTATGTTGACATGCTTTTCGATTTTCCGTTGTCTCCTTCCAAAGCAAGAATATAAAAGTAATGTGAAGAATCCAATCTATCTATCAACTCTCCGTAACAATAAAGGTATCTCACTGAACAAACCATCCTGCGTTCGCGTAGGGCGGCACCTAAGGATATGATGTAAATAGTCTACTATAACGCAAGCATTAGTGGCTGCTTCGACGGTCCGAACCCGTAATGTATCAATTTCCCCATAAATTCATCAATCTTCCCTCTATATATATCCCAAGAAATCTCCTTCTGAAGCAACCCTTTATCTCCATACTGACAAAGAGCTCAGAGAAATGGACAATAAGCTTCATTTTTTTCATTATCTCCAATTCTTGTTGCTGCTATCTTCTTCTTGTTTCTCACTTGTTGCTTTTTCTTGGATTAGTCCATACAATGAAAATAAGAACTATGAAGGCTCTTCTGATCTTGTTAATCTTGAATACCATATGGGCCCTGTTCTTTCTTCTCCTATTAAACTTTATATAATATGGTATGGCAATTGGAACCCTTCTCATCAAGCCACCATTAGAGACTTTCTCAACTCATTTCTTCTTCTTCTTATGCTCCTCATCCTTCTGTTGCTGATTGGTGGCGAACCGTTCGTCTCTACACAGATCAAACTGGCCAAAACATCTCAACCATTTCACTTTCTGGTGAATTCTTTGACTTCAAGTACTCACAAGGAAAGTACCTTAGCAGATTATCCATGCAATATGTGATTAAAAATGCAGTCAGGTCATACCCTAAAGCTCTACCTCTGAATTATAGGAATGGAGTTTACTTAGTGTTAACATCTTATGATGTTCAAGTCCAAGACTTTTGTAGGGCTGTATGTGGTTTTCATTACTTCACATTCCCATCAATTCTTGGAGTGACACTGCCATATGCTTGGGTAGGTTATAGTGGGAAACAATGTCCTGGTTTCTGTGCTTATCCTTTTGCTTGGCCTAAGAATTCAGGGAAACCACCACCAAGCACAATAAATGGAGGAAACAGCTTAATGGGAGCACCAAATGGCGATCCGGGGGTCGATGGAATGATCAGTGTGATAGCTCATGAGCTTGCTGAGGTCTCAAGTAACCCTCTTGTGAATGCTTGGTTTGCTGGGGATGATCCTATTGCACCTACTGAGATTGCTGATTTGTGCTTGGGTGTTTATGGAACTGGTGCTGGTGGTGGATTTGTTGGACAAGTGTACAAGGATTCTTGGGGCAATGGTTTCAATTTGCATGGAGTGAAAGGGAGAAAGTTTCTTGTTCAATGGGTTTGGAACCCTCTCAGGAGAAGATGTTTTGGTCCTAATGCCATGGATTAGATTAGTCATGGTCATTGACTATATAGCTAGAAGGATGTTATTCTTGTACAGAGTTGTTTTCAAGCTAAATTATTCGTCTTTAAAGTATTTTTGCTTTATGTAATTTCTTTCTTTTCCCCAACTGTTCTGCTAATTACTAGAGTCATGTTTCTGTTTCCAAATGTGCATTCTGCATATTTCATTAACCATAACTTTCTTTTGTCCTGCTTTCAAATTATTAAATAATGCCAATCAATTCACATGGTGACTTGCTAACAAATAAATAAGATAGGCCTAAAGACAGCAACATGAGGTTGCTTCCTGTTATCTTTATTCTACTCTTATTATAACAAGCCTTCTCCAAATTCTATTGGAGAGAACTTTCTGGATTCAGCCTTACTTCAATGTTCAGCTTGGTGACCAGTTGGTCTTATCTTGTTGAGCGCCAAAAGAGCTTCTTTCATGTTCATTCTTGCATCTGGTGACACTGAAGTGCAGCTTAAAGCTAATTCCATGACAGAAACCAAGCATTGCATCTCTGCATTTAGAGGTTCTTTCTTTGGTGTCATCAAATCTGCATCCACTAGTTGTGTAACTCCAGAAGGAAGCGAGCTGTTTACCCATTGTTTTAGGCTCAAATATCCAGTAAACATTTCATCACTAGGCCTCCTCCTTGTCAATGTTTCCATCATCACGATACCGAAGCTGTAGACGTCACAACTTGTTGATACAAGTCCATCTTGGCCATACTCTGCAATGACAAGTTAGAAATCATCAGTTTAAAGTATTTCATACTAGTTTGATAGATGAATCATTATGCGAGAAAGATAAAGCCAATAGAAGAAATTTAGGTACCTGGCGCAATGTATCCAATGGTCCCAATAGTGTTAGTTTGTCTAAAACTATCCTCTGTACCTAACAATTTCGCAATCCCAAAATCACTTAAATGGCCAACCATGTTTCGATCTAGCAAAATGTTGCTAGGCTTTAAATCACAATGCACCACTGACTCTGAATTACCGTTATGGAGATAGTCCAAGGCAGATGCTACATCTACCATTATGTCCAATCTATGCAACATGTCTAAGAATAAGTCATGAGAGTGTAACCATCTGTCTAGGGTGCCATTTGGCATGTACTCTAATATTAAGGCCTTGAACTTAGAGTGGGAACAAGAAGTTATGACTTTGGTCTGGTTCCTATGACGAAGGTTGCGTAAGATCTCACATTCTGTTTCAAAGCTCTTGAATGCACCTTCATGTTCCAGTTTGAATACCTTTACTGCGAATGTCATCCCATCCTTTACCCCTTTGTACACCTTGCTAAAACTCCCAATACCAAGCAAATTGTCCGCGCTGAATCCATTTGTTGCTTGTTGAAGTTCATAATACGAAACTCGTTCGTAGGCCCTCATGGATGATACCTGATCAGTTAATCCTGATGGCTCATTTCTATTTCTTCTTCTTCTTCTTAAAATAAGAAATCCAACGGCTAATGCAACAAATACCGATGTTATTCCCAAAAGACTATACAAGATCGAAAAATGCACTCTTTTTCTCCTCGCCCTTCGCGGAGACTTGACTTGACATGGTGGTGTTGCGGAAGCCAAATGTATATAGTGTGAATGAGTCACAACTACTATACCAAAAATTATAGCAGCCACCAAATAATAAATAAGACAATAAAGCAACAATATAAAGAACACCAGAATTTACGAGGTTCGGCTAATTTTGCCTACTCCTCGGACACAACCAATATTTTATTCCACTCCAAAATACAAGTGAAATAATACTAAAGAGAGAAAATACAAATGCCTTGAGAAGATAAGAAGGCAAATGAGAGGTGTGTTTAAATCCTAAACATTAGGCCTTCTTTTATAGGGGGAAAATCCCCCCAAATTCACTTCCCAACCGATGTGGGATGAAGTTTTTGTCAAACTTCAACAAATCTCCACCTTGACAAAAAATTCTACATCTTCAATTTTCTCTCTATAACAAATTTTGGTTGTGTCTTCATCTTCAATCTTCAGTGTTCAACAATGTTGATCAAATCCAAACAATGTTGAAATTTGACCGTAGTCACCACCTTTGTTAGCATATCAGCAGGATTCTCCGTAGTATGAATTTTCTTCACCGTGACTCCACCTTCTTCTATGATTTCTCGTATGAAATGATACCGAACATCAATGTGCTTCGTCCTTGCATGATAAACTTGGTTCTTCGCTAATTGAATAGCACTTTGACTATCACAAAAAATTGTGATACCTTTTTGTTCAACACCAAGCTCCTTTAGCAATCCTTGAAGCCAAATTGCCTCCTTCACAGCTTCTGTAATAGCCATGTACTCCGCCTCTGTTGTAGACAAAGCAACTGTTGACTGCAAAGTAGACTTCCAACTAACTGGTGCCTTTGCAAAAGTAAACACATAACCAGTAGTTGATCTTCGTTTGTCCAGATCACCCGCAAAATCTGAGTCACAATATCCAACTACAGACTGATTGCCTTCCCGCTCAAAAACTAACCCGACATCTACAGTATTATGAATATACCGTAGAATCCACTTCACAGCTTGCCAATGCTCCTTTCCCGGATTATGCATATATCTGCTAATAACTCCAACAGCTTGTGAAATATCAGGTCTCGTACAGACCATTGCATACATCAAGCTACCAACGACATTTGCGTATGGTACCTTTGACATATACTCTCGTTCAGCTTCATCCAATGGCGACATAGTAGTACTTAGCTTAAAATGGGGAGCAAGTGGAGTACTAACTGGCTTAGTCTTGTCATTTATGCCAAAACGTTGTAGTACTTTCTTCAAATATTCTTTCTGAGATAAATAGAGTTTCTTTGAACGTCTATCCCTTATTATCCCCATGCCAAGAATTTTCTTCGCCTCACCCAGATCCTTCATCTCGAACTCCTTCTTCAGTTGAATCTTCAACTTATCAATTTCTTCCAAATTCTTGGAAGCTATCAACATATCATCAATATATAGGAGAAGATATATAAAGGAACCATTTTTAAGCTTGCGCAAATACGCACAATGATCGTATTTGCTTCTCTTGTACCCTTGCTGCAAGATAAACTTGTCAAATCATTTGTACCATTGTCTAGAAGATTGTTTCAACCCGTACAACGATTTTTCAAGTTTGCAAACCATATTTTCCTTTCCAACAACTTTGAATCCTTCTGGCTGAGTCATGTAGATTTCCTCCTCCAAGTTTCCATGTAAAAACGCAGTTTTTACATCCATCTGAACTAGTTCCAAATCCAATTGTGCTACCAAAGCCAACATAATTCGAATGGAGGAATGTTTTACAACTGGAGAAAATATTTCATTGTAATCAATTCCCTCATTTTGAGTATATCCTTTGGCCACCGACCTTGCTTTGTAGCGAACATCTACTTGGTTAGGAAATCCTTCCTTCTTTGCAAATACCCATTTGCACCCAATTGCTTTCTTTCCCTTCGGGAGATTGGTCAATCTCCATGTATGATTCCGATGAAGGGACTGTAATTCATCATTCATGGCAATCCTCCACTTATCTTCTTCTGAACTTTGGACTGCGTCTTTATAAGTGGTGGGAACATCATCAGCTGCAATTGCGGTTGCACAAGCAACTGTCTCTATGAGACGAACAGGTTTCGTTACTTTCCTTTTTGGCCTGCTGGTTGCTATTGATTCAAGTTGTTGTTGAGGTTCCTGAGTTGGAATCTCCTCTACTGGCTCTCCTCCCAGAGGATAATCTTCATTTGTTTCCTCCTCTGCTTCTTGTGTAGGAAAAATAAATTTTCCCTCAAACTCCACCTGCTTAGAAGCACCATCATCTTGTTTGGTATCTTTGTTTGTTACCTTGTTTACCATAGAAGATTCATCGAAGGTAACATCCCTGCTGAATATTACTTTCTTTGTCATAGGACACCATAAGCGATGTCCTTTGACTCCAGAAGTAATCCCCATAAAAATAGCCTTCTTTGCCCTTGGATCCAATTTTGACTCCGTCGCATGATAATATGCAGTTGAGCCAAATACGTGCAAAGAGTCATAATCTACAGCAGGCTTTCCATACCATTTTTCAAATGGTGTCTTACCACCAATAGCATCAGATGGTAAGCGGTTAATGAGGTGGCATGCATATGTAATTGCCTCAGCCTAAAATTCTTTGCCTAAGCCAACATTGGACAACATACACCGTACCTTCTCCAGCAAGGTCCGGTCCATGCATTCTGCCACTCCATTCTGTTGTGGTGTATGTCTGACAGTGAAGTGTCGGACGATGCCATCATTTTCACAGACCTTATTGAAATGATCATTTTTGTATTCGCCTCCATTGTCTGTGCGAATACACTTGATCCTCCTGCCCGTTTGATTCTCCACCATCGTCTTCCATTTGAGAAAAATTCCCAGCACTTCATCTTTGCTCTTCATTGCATACACCCATACTCTTCGGGAAAAATCATCAACAAAGGTCACAAAATAGTGCTTCCCACCCAATGAAGGTGTTTTGGAAGGACCCCAAACGTCAGAGTGTACATAATCCAAAATACCTTTAGTATTATGGATTGCTGTACCAAATTTAACCCTTGTCTGTTTCCCTTTGACACAATGCTCGCAAAACTCCAAATTGCAAGCCTTTTACTCCCTTTAACAATCCTTGATCTAATAAAGTTTTCAAGGTTTTCCTCTAGCATGTCCCAAGTGCATTTGTCATAGCCTCGTTGCTCCTGCCTCTTTTTCGCCACTCGATGTTACTATCGCTGTCTCAATAACGTACTACTGAGATAACGGTACATATTATTGTTCTTTTGATTAGCCTTCATTATCACTAGTGCACTAGAGCATACTCTTATCACTCCATTTTTCTGCAATGATTTTGAACCCTTTTAATTATAGAGCTCCCACAGAGATGAGATTCTTCTTCAAATCCGGTACATATCGAACATTTGTTAATGTTCTGATTATTCCATCATGGTTGTTTAATCGTATTGAATCAATGCCATATGAGGTAAGAGGGTTGCTGTCAGCTTTGTAGGGACGACTCCATATTCTCCTTCTTGAAAGTCCACAAACCAATCCCTGTTGGGACACATATGATAGCTACAAGCCGAGTCTATCAACCATATGTCTGATGACATTGACGGCTACGTTGTAACTAATGAGAAATCCGAATCATCACAATCAGCTACATTTGAATCCATAATGACCTTTCCATTGTTATGTTTGCCTTATTATTCAACTTCAGACGGTCTTTCTTCCAGTGCTCCTTTTCTCGACAAAAGGCACATTCATCTTTGTTGGGTTTAGATCTTGACTTAGATCTTCCTTTCCTTGTCCTCGTTTGATTTTGAGGACGACCCCTCACGAACAGTGCTTCTCCTTCTCCGCCCTTCTGTTTTTCTCGCTTTCTTTGTTCATAGCTATACAAAGCCGAACAAACTTCTTTGAGAGAAACTTCGTCATTTCCATGGAGTAGAGTAGTTTCAAGGTGCTCGTACTCGTCAGGAAGTGACGCCAACAACATCAAGGCCAAGTCACCATCATCATAAGTTGTATCCGTATTTTGCAAATCTGTGAGCAACTTAGTGAAACTGGTGATATGTTCATTCATCGTGGTACCAGGAACATAGGTGAAGTGAAACAGTCTCTTCTTCATGTACAATTTATTTTGACTGTTTTTCTTCAAAAATTTATTCTCCAGTGCTTTCCATAATTTACTTGCAGAAGTTTCCTTTGTGTATGGATATTTATGCTCTCTAGCAAGGTAGGATCGAATGGTACCGCAAGCAACACGGTTGATAATTCTCCAATCTTCTTCTCCAATACAATCTGGTCTCTTTTCTTCAATAGCAAGATCTAGCCCTTATTGAAAAAGGACATCTAGAACCTCGCCTTGCCACATCCCAAAATGTCCGGACCCGTAAAAAATTTCTACCGCAAATTCCGCATTTGACACAATTCTTGTCATAAGCAAAGATGCCAATGATGACGTATTGCTGACACTTGATGTAGATTCTTCTTGTTTATTGTCTCCCATATTTGACATAAATATTATTTAATAGCTGACGACACAAATCAAGATTATTTCCTTTCTGATGTGGAAGATCAGACTAAGCTGCAACCACAGAGCATACCGAGAAAGAACCTTGACTCAGTTACCAAGATAAATCTTTTCTGATGTGGAAGATCAGACTACGCTGCAACCACAGAGCATACGAGATAATACCTTGGCTTTGATACCAATTGTTGCGGAAGCCAAATGTATATAGTGTGAATGAGTCACAACTACTATACCAAAAATTATGGCAGCCACCAAATAATAAATAAGACAATAAAGCAACAATATAAAGAACACCAGAATTTACGAGGTTCGGCTAATTTTGCCTACTCCTCGGACACAACCAATATTTTATTCCACTCCAAAATACAAGTGAAATAATACTAAAGAGAGAAAATACAAATGCCTTGAGAAGATAAGAAGGCAAATGAGAGGTGTGTTTAAATCCTAAACATTAGGCCTTCTTTTATAGGGGGAAAATCCCCCCAAATTCACTTCCCAACCGATGTGGGATGAAGTTTTTGTCAAACTTCAACAGGTGGCACTTGGAGCCTTGATACACCACATAATGCATGATTAGACACAAAAGACTGATTGGTGAAGTTTGCGAAAGGACCATCAGATGGAATTTCTCCGCTTAGTTTATTGAAGGAAACATTAAGGTATCTGAGGTACACAAGAGCTTCTAAGGACTTTGGTATTTCACCACTTAGATTGTTATAACTCAAATCCAAGAATTCCAAGCTTAACAATTTCCCAAAGGACTCTGGAATGGGGCCATCTATTCTGTTGTGTGATAGAGAAAAAGTAATCAATTTTTGTAGACCTCCCATCGTGCTAGGAATCATGCCTGAAAAGTCATTGTATGACAATTCAATTTTTGTAATAGCCTTTAGATTTCCAATTATCGGAGACAGAACACCAGAAAATGAATTTGATGCTGCATGAAGTATCAATAGATCTTGAAGGCTCCACAGGCTCTCAGGTAAACTGGAGTTCAATCTGTTGGAAGCTAAATAAAGGTTTCTCAAACTAGTAAGGTTCCCCAAACACGACGGTAATGGACCTGAAATTTTATTTTTCCTAACACTCATGTCTCCAATATTTTGCAAAGAGCAAATTTCATCTGGAATAGTCCCACTTATCATGTTACTTTGTATAAGAAACCTTTGAAGCTTCTGCAAACCTCTAACAGTTTTGGGGATGAACCCTGTCAAATCATTGTCAAATAGTGATATGATAATCACATTTGTTAGGTTTCCAATTTCTTCTGGTATAATGCCACTGAGTTTGCACCAGGGTGCAGAAAATATTTTGAGAGAGCTCGAGAAATTACCAATAGAAGCCGGAAGAATGCCACTCAAGGGATTTGGACCAATGACCAGTTCTCTTAGATTTCGACATCTTGTCAGTGAAGTCAGGAAGGTTAATTCTGAAGAGGGATTCTGGTTGATCAACCTGTTTTGCCCTAACTGTAGAAGTTGAAGGAATTCTAGATTACTTAGGGAATCAGGAATGGAGCCTGAAAAGCTGTTGTTAGAAAGTTCTAGAGCAATGAGTGTTGATGCATTAGAAATTGAAGCAGGGAAGAGGCCACTGAGATTATTCATTCCCAAATAAATTTCTTGGAGATTTGGTGTCCCTTGGCCTACATTTATTGGTAGACTCCCTGAAAGCTGACAATCCACAATGGTCAAGATTTGGAGGGATGAAATGTTGAAAATGCTTGCTGGAATTGAACCACTCAGTGTATTTTGATACAATCCAAATATTTGGAGCTTTTGAAGATATCCAATCTCCATTGGTATTTCACCTGCCAAATTAGGAAATTAAATAATACAAGTGAGTGAATTAAATTGAAGTGACAAATAGACTCCCGGCATCGTTCACTCCAAGAACTTACCACCCTGCTATTGGGGAAACTCGAACTCACAACCTGTTGGATGGAAGTGGAGGTTGGAAGTGAACATCCAAAATGCATGTGGAGAAATAGAAAGACGTCTCTTGAAACTAAATAGCATGCACAGTTGATGAATCTTATTTTAGATGCTTCGAGGGAAAATATATGTTTGAAAAGCACTTGCATGTATTGCTAGATGAAATATAAGAAAATAATACCTTTCAAGTAGGTAACTCCAAGTTGCAGTGCTGTCAGCATAGTTAAGTTCCCGATTTCTGCTGGTATGGTTCCGGTGAAATCATTTTGAGACAATGATAATATTTGAAGTTTTGAGCAGTTCTGCAAATTTGGAGGAATCAAGCCATCAAACCGATTGCCTGAAAGCGTAAGTGCCTCTAAATTTGGAAGATTGTCACATATGTTTCCAGGCAGTTTCCCATAAAGATTGTTCTTTGTTAGACCAATCTGTTTAAGTGATGACTGGTTAAACATAGTTGGTGGTATACATCCTATAAGCTTGTTTGCCTTGTTTGAAAGATCAGAAATATTGGAGTTGCATACACATTAAACACAAATGAAACAAATATCTGGAGATAAAGTCAGAAGTTTTTAATTGAGATGTTGATAGAAGTTCTTGATTTTTGACTGACCATATAAATTTTCAAAGCATGTATCTCTGAAAAGTATCCATGACCAATTGATCTTGGACTGTAAAAGTAGCAAATCTTAGAAGAGATAGGCATTTAGTAGATACATCTAAATGAAGGGTCAAAGAGTGCTATTCTCAGTTATAGTCCAATGGCTAAATCTTCACGGCTCAGATAAGAAAGAGGTAACCTGGAGAGTTATTGACAATGAACAATGGATAGTAATTATCTGCAGCCGTCTTTATATTACATAGCTAGTTTGGCATTTCTTGTAGGGTATATGCAAAGCGGAGCAGGTTTTGTTTGACTTTTTCCACCCTTTTTCTATTTTTTTTGTTTGGTGTCTCACCCAACAACAACCCAGTTTCATTCAATTTAGTGGGGTCTCGCGAGGGTAGTGTATACGTAGACCTTACCCCTACTCTAGGGTAGAGAGGCTATTTCCAAATAGATCGTCGGTATCCTTCCCACCAAGAACATCCTACCTTGCTCTTGGGGAGACTCGAACTCAAAACCTCTCTTGTCTCACCCAATTTACATTATTCCCATTGCGACCCAGACTAATTCCCATCCGTGCTTCATTAAAGGAAGAAGCCTCCCAACTAGAATTTAATCCATACCCAGGCTCGAACCCAAGTCGTCTAACTTAGGGGGGAGAGATCTTAATTATTCATCCCACCACGACCTCAATTGTATCGTTGGTGTTTTTATTTCACAGAGGACACAGTTGCTAGACTACCAGTGCCAGCATGATTTAGGTTATAAATTCAGACATCTTTTAAAAGTATTTTGATGTCAACTTGTTATAAATTTTGTGATTTCCCATTGTCATTCCTAATTTCTCGCACTAAACAGTAGCTGATCCTCTTGCCTTGAAATCATACATTTCTTCGTCTGATCCTAAAAATATCTTAGGATTATGGCACATCACATAAATGCATGTAGGGTTGGCTCACCAAATGCCATTTTCCAGTTTTCCAGTCCTCAATTAATGCAGCACTTCTGTTCAAAAATATAATTTATGTTGGAAAAACATTTGAACTTCATTTTCAAATTTGCTTTTTTTCTTTAAACCCTTCCAAAATTTGGAAGATCTGTAGTGTTTCCATGCTTACACTCCAGTGTGACTCGAACCCAAGACCTAACGGTGGTGGGTGGAGGTGCCTTTACCACTCACCAAAATTTGAACATCATTTTTGAAGTGTTTAGTCCATTAGTTGACTGACTTGCACTCAAAATGGAAACAGACCTGTGGCCACAACTCACAACCAGTCAAAAATATCCCATCAGAGGTTGACTGACTTCAACTCTGATGTTGTCACTCCAAGGACTAACAACAGTATGTTAGTATCCAGTGAATTTGATATTATTAAATAGATCATCCAAGCTTTTGCACTGTTCATTCGTGTTTCAGAAAAAGGAGAAACCTGCTTGTTATAGTTATGGGAAGAAATTGCAATCTTCTCTTTGCTCTTGCAGTTTTCCTACTGCTTCATCACCATACTTCACTGGCTAAGTTTCGCAATATCAGCACTGATGAAGCTGCTCTTCTTGCCTTGAAATCTCACATTTCTGCTGATCCTAACAAAATCTTAGCAACTAACTGGTCTTCTTTTAGCCCAGTTTGCAGCTGGATTGGAATCACTTGCAGCTCTCGCCACCATAGAGTCGCAGCTTTAGACATTTCTAGCATGCAACTTCATGGTACTATTCCTCCACACCTTGGAAACCTCTCATTTCTCACTTCCCTCATCATCAGCAACAACAATTTCCATGGAGAGTTTCCAGAAGAATTGGCTCATTTGCAGAGATTGAAAATGTTTCGTTGCTCAAAAAATAACTTCACTGGTGCTATTCCATCATTTTTAAGTTTATTACCAAACCTTCGCTTTGTTTACCTATTCGGAAAACAGTTTTTCGGAGGAATCCCATCTTCCCTTTCCAATCTAACACAGCTGACAGAGTTGAGTATGTCTGGAAATTATCTCGAAGGAGAGATCCCTCGAGAACTTGGTGATCTTCGTTATATGACTATCCTAGATCTGCAAGATAACAAGCTTAGAGGCCCTATACCACCATCAATCTTTAACATTACAACAATGCAAACCATTGCTCTTTCCAAAAACAATCTTACTGGTAAGTTTCCAACAAGTATATGTGACCATCTTCCAAACTTGGAAGGGCTTTACCTCTCAGACAACATCCTAGATGGCATTATTCCACCAAACCTTGAAAAATGCATAAAGCCTCAAATCTTGTCATTGTCTAATAATGAGTTCACTGGAACTGTACCGAGAGAGTTAGGCAACTTAACAGCTCTTACAGGATTAGCTCTTGGAGGACAGCACTTGGAAGGTAGTATGATATTTCCTTACAAGAAATCAGAAATCTTCTTCCTTTTTTCTTTCTCGCAGTCGAATGAACTCATATATTTCCCCCACTTGACAGAAGAGATCCCTCAAGAACTCGGTGCTCTTCGTTACCTGACTTTGTTATACCTGCAAGAGAACCAGCTTACTGGCTCTATACCACCATCAATATTTAACATTACGACAATGCAAAAGATTATTCTTACCAGCAACAATCTTACTGGTAAGCTTCCAACAACTATATGCGACCATCTTCCAGACTTGGAAGTGCTTGCCATCTCAAACAACCACCTAGATGGTGTTATTCCACCAAACTTAGAAAAATGCAGAAAGCTTGATATCTTGATATTGTCTAAAAATAAGTTGATTGGAACTGTACCAAGAGAGTTAGCCAACTTGACAGCTCTTAGAGAATTATATCTTGAAGTACAGCAATTGGGAGGTAGTATATTTCCTTACAAGTTTGCTTATTTTTTCTCTTCCATCAAATTGATACTCATATTTTCCCCACTTGATAGGAGAGATACCTGCGGAGCTAGGTAATCTTAAGAAACTACAAACACTGTCATTATACCAGAATGAGTTTACTGGTTCTATCCCTGCAAGCATTTTCAACATGTCAGCACTGCAGAACCTAGCACTTGAACAAAACAGGCTTTCAGGTACTCTACCATCAGATTTAGGCCATGGAATGCCCAGCATAAAAAAATTTAATTGTGCATATAATCATATGAGTGGTTTTATCCCTGCTTCTATCTCAAATTCTTCAAGACTTAGAGGGCTTGATCTCGGAATCAATAGCTTCACAGGTCCAATTCCTGAGTCACTTGGTAACTTAGAATACCTTGAGATGCTGAACTTGCAGTGGAACGATTTTTCCAGTGATTCAGCAATGAGCTTCCTGACATCTTTGACAAACTGTAAGAAATTAAGGGTCCTCAGTTTTGCTGAGAATCAGTCAGATGATGTTTTTTCTGCATCAGTTGGAAATTTTTCTGCTATGCAAATCTTTGAAGGACAGGGTGGTAAACTGAAGGGCGTCATTCCTGAAGATATCGGTAATCTTACTGGAATGGCAAGGATGAGTCTGCAAAACAATGAGTTGGCTGGACATATTCCAAAATCTGTCCAAAACATGTTGAAACTTCAAGAACTTTACCTATATGGAAACAAGATAGAAGGAACCATACCAAATGTTATCTGCAATTTACGGAGTCTTGGTGCATTAGATTTGTCAGGAAATCATTTTTCTGGTTCAATGCCAGCTTGCTTAGGGAACGTTACCAGTTTGAGGAATCTTTATTTAGCTTACAACTGGCTGAATTCCAGATTACCTACAAGCTTGGGGAGCCTTAAAGATTTGATGGAGTTCAATGTTTCATCCAATCTATTAAGTGGGCAAATTCCTCTAGAGATTGGAAATTTAAAGGCTGCAACACTTATTGATCTATCAAAAAATGATTTTTCTGGTAAGATTCCTAACACTTTAGTGGATCTAGATAAATTGATTAAACTTTCTTTAGCACATAATATATTAGACGGGCCTATTCCAGATTCATTTGGCAAAATGTTGGCCTTGGAAGTCTTGGATTTGTCTTTCAACAATCTTAGTGGTGACTAGAAGCTCTTATTAATCTCAAATATCTGAACATCTCATTCAATAAACTCAGTGGAGAGATTCCCACTGGAGGTCCTTTTGCAAATACCACAGGTGAATCTTTCTTGTCCAATGATGCTCTTTGTGGCGATTCTAAGTTTCATGTGCCACCATGTATCGTCAAATCTACTAAGAGGTCAAAGAGGAAAAAAGCAATCTTGGCTTTGTATGTCCTTTTGGGAGTGGGCCTGCTGTTTCTTGCATTAGCCCTTGCATATGTATTTTTAAGATTGCGAAAGAAAAAGAAGAATGCAGGTCCAGCAGATGTGTCTCTGGTAAAAAGGCATGAAAGAATTTCCTATTATGAACTTGAACAAGCAACAGAAGGATTCAGTGAAAGCAACTTGCTTGGTAGTGGGAGTTTCAGCATGGTCTATAAAGGGATACTTAAGGATGGTACTCCTTTGGCAGCAAAGGTATTCAATGTGCAATTAGAGGGTGCATTCAAAAGTTTTGACACAGAATGTGAGCTGCTAAGGAACCTCTGTTGCATTTTTTTTAAAGAGTGTGAATGGGAAATGGAAGAGGCACCTTTTGGATTGCACCTCTCCATAAGAGGCACCTTTTAGATTGCACCTCTCCATATCACCCTTCCTTTGTCTATAAATTTAGAGGCTTGGCCTCATATTTTAGACATGGAAATCAGATGGAAAAATCTGAAAATTTCTCCCCTCTTTTTATATTGTTGCATTATTTTCAAATAAACTTAAGTGTCAAGTGTGATTTGCTCCGTCTATTGAGTTCGCTGAAATTCTGTAGTTTCGATTGCCAGTGTTGCAGAATAGATATTCCGTTCTATCCTGGGAGGAATTAATCCAAAACCTTGGGCAACAATGAGGGGATTAAATTCCTTAAGGACACACAAGTTACTTGTGGGCTCGGAATTATTATTTCACATTTTGTTTATTGAACTAACGTTTGTTTACTTCTCTGATTTTCTGATTTGAACACAGATTACCAACAATCTTAAGGAATTTAATGAAATATTTTCCTTGGCTGAAAGATATAATTTTCTGAGTAAAACTAGGATCGTTTGTATGCCACGGAGAAAATGAAGAAGTGAAAGTATTCAAATTGAAGAGTTCGACGACGACAAAGGTGGTCATGGATGCAAATATATTGTGTTCGCCAAGGTTTCTAATGAGTATCTATGCGTTGAACTTCTTAGATGTCTCTATACCTACTGTTTCTAAATTCATGAATTTCGTGCTAAAGATTTGCGATTCATTGATAATGACTCGGCATATGAATAAACCTGGCGTGAAAGGATTTAAAAAAAATCGTTTCTTAGGCTTATGAGATGAATTTGACGGGGTAACTGAGAGATCGGTCAAGAACATTTGTCTTCTTGGTTAAGGATTTGATTCTAATACATTAATATAGTATTCTGAATGACATATTAAAGGACTGGAACAACACTCCTAATGAAATTGGAGAGAATGACAAGTACTGGTGTGAAACCAATTGGAGTTTTTCACTCGTCGCAAACGGTTACCATGCATTATAAGTGTGATTTTGTTTTATTGATAATGACTCAAATGAGCACATGCTTGAGTAATAATTATTCTAACAGATTTCTTGAAAGAAATTTGTGTTAAATTTCAGACGTGGCAATAGCAAAGGCCACAATCGACGTTATCTTGAAACGTATTATTGCTGAAATATTGTAGCGACTCGATGGCAAATAGAATCAGGTTCTATTTACTTTACCTTATTTTTTATTATCTATCCTTATAATTTATGAAATTCAATAATTTTGAATGTTAGGATAGATGATCATGATCTTACCACATATATTTATACATGGTACCGAATTGAATACCAATGATTATTTAATGATCTCAAAAGATATACTAATATATATTTGCATGCTGTGATAGTTGGGAATAACATAAAAGAATACTTTGTTATTCAGTTTACCAAATATAATCGATTGATTGGTATACTATTTGGTAGTATGCATCAAAATATGTGAAAAAAATATTTTCAAGGTATGTAAGATATGAATTAGACTTACCGTAATAGTTGAAGTATCTTGAGATCATGAATATAATATATGTAAAGATATATGTTTGATTAGAGAAAGAGATCAAACTGTTTAAAGTGTTATAATGGTTTAGTTGGAAAAACCTTTTGGAAAGGGAATTAAAACTCTCGTGATTTTCTACACACGTTATGGAGAATAAAATCTTCATGATTTTCTACTCCTGCTTCGAGATCAAAATCTGCGTGATTTTTACTCGTTCGTTGAGATTAAAGTCTTTGTGACGTTCTACTCATTTGTCGGAAATTAAAGTCTAAGTGACTTTATACTCATTTTGGAGATTACAATCTTAGTGATTTTCTACTTTAATTTATTATTCGATTTGAAGATTAAAAACTTCATCGTTTATTAAATTTGTTGTGTCACATATTACATGGTTTGAAGATTAAAAACTTCACCATTTATTATATCCGGTATCAGGTAGTACTCGGTTAGAAGATTAAAAACTTCACCGTTTATTAATTCTGATTGTGTCAGGATTGGTTTGAAGATTAAAAACTTCACCATTTATTCTGACTATGTTATGGCACAAACAACAGTTCTTGCAGTGGGCTCAACAATGTAATAGGGGCGTCGAATATGAATCTCCTTTTTGATGAAAATGTTTGGAATATGGTATTATTCACCAAACGACTGCCCCTTCATTAGCGCAATCTAATGGAATTGCTGAAAGAATGAGTAGAACATTAAATGAGATGATAAAATGCTTTGTTGTAAGTTCTGGTTTACCCAAATCTTGTGGGAGAAGCTATTCTTACGGTATCCTTTCATACGAAAAATGAATAAAAGGAAGAAAACCCAACTTGAAATATTTTCAAGTGTGGGGGATATTTGGGTAAAGCGCAAGTTCTTAAACCCAAAAGGATAACATCGGATCGAAAACTGTTGATTCGTTTTCATAAGATATGCAACAAATAGTAAGGCATATCGTTTTCTGATTCATAAATCAGAAAATCCCGACATTCATATTAATACGGTAATTGAATCAGATAATGCTGAATTCTTTGAGAATAGTTATCCGTATAAAAGGAATGTGAGTTGTCTAGTGAAAAATCTAAGCGAACACGGAAAGAAGCAAAAGAAAGTACACCTATTGAGGTGAATCTAAGACATAGTAAACGTCAAAGGATAACTACTTCCTTTGGACTAGATTTTCTGACACTCTTGTTGGAAAATGAGCTTCAAACATTTAAAGAAGCAATGTCTTGCTCGAAAGCACAATGTTAGAAAGAGGTAGTCAATAGTGAGATAGAATCCACATTAAGTAATCATACTTGGAAATTTGTTAATCTTCCTCCAAGAAATAAACATTTGAATTCTAAGTGGATTTTCAAAAAGTAAAATGAAAGTTGATGGTGCTATTGGCAAATATAAGGCAAGATTAGTTGTCAAAAGAGTTTAGACAATGAGAAGGTCTTGTTTATTTTGATACATACTCACCGGTAACGATGATTACATCTACTCAGGTGTTAATAGTGTTAGCCGCGGTGTATGGCCTTGAAATCCATCAGATGAAATTAAAGAAAATCTTCTTAAATGGAGATTTGGAGGAAGAAATTTACATGGAACAACCTGAAGGGTTCATGGTTCCCGAAAAAGAAACAAAGGTGTGTCGACTTGTTAAGTCACCCAAACAATGACATGCGAGATTTGACCAAATAATATTGTCAAATAGTTTCAAAAATTAATGAGTGTAAATAAAAGTGTTTACATTAAGAATACCTCAAGTCATATAGTCGGTACTTTGATTATATGTTGATGAAATATTTAAAATGTGGGGGCTTTTATCTTATGCATGACAAAAGCAAATGTTAGACGTAATGTCTAAATTGATATTTGAAACTCGTTGATGTAGTAGTTGGTAAATTCATCAATTGTTTAGTCTTAATGAAGACTAGTTGATGAAACTACTAATTCGGAAGTTGGTCACATGTCTTTCTCGAAAGGTCATTTTCTTTAATGAAAATTTATATTGTTTGGTTCTTTTATGAAATGATGTCACTTTGAAGGTTGTGACTTTTCATAAAATAATATGTCTGTACGTTTTATTATGGACATGACCGTTCATGAACGGATATATTAATACGTTGGTCTATAATGAGGTGAACCAACTGATGAACATGACCAAAATCCATTGCAAGTTGGATTTGTTTCATAAATAAAGGTGCTATAATTTGCATATCATATAGACGTATGAATAAATAGCATACAAATGCTTAGAATGGCGGAGTGATTGAGAAATGTGTTATGTATTAAAAGGTTATGATCACAACTGACGCCAATCATTCCGGCTGTCATTATAATATACTACATTAAGTGTAGTCAATAATCTGATATGCAATCGAAAGTTGAGACGTATTAGTCTACAACATAAGGAAGTTTGCATTGAATGTTTATGATAATGAAATGAGTTTTGAAGTATTTGAAATATACTCCAAATTATGCTTTGCACTATAATAAGTATTCTGCGATAATATGGGGGTATAGTGATGAAAATTAGATCACTGGTTAAAGCGATTCTAACCAGTCAGTGGATGAGCGATGTATTGGAAATCGTCCAAATAAATGTGCATTGATCGCTCTATAGTGGAGGCTGAGTTTGTAGCCTTAGACAAGGCCGGTGACGAAGCTGAATGACTCCAGAATTTCTTGAAAGATATTCTATTTTTGCCCAATTTTTGGCACCTATATGTATATATTGTGATATTCAAGAAACAATAGGAAGGGCTGGGAGCGTTATGTCTTGTCATATAAGACGCAGATATAGAACCGTTAGGCAACTACTTTCTAGTGGAATTATCACGATTGATTATGTAAAATCAAAGGATAATTTGGCGGATCTTCTTACAAAAGGCCTAACTAGAGAGGGAGTTGAGAAATCATCTAAAGGAATGGGACTATGGCCGAGGACAAGTCATCATGGCGGTAACTCTATCTAGAATTTTGGAGGTCCGAGATCTAGGTTCAAAGAGCAAACAAAGTTATGCATGACCGGTTCAACATTGTCAAATATAATATTTTAGTCCATTCTCGTGATGAAGACAATGTTCAGTAACAAGGATAAAATGTTAAGACATTTTTAATGGTTTCTAAGTTTGATACAGGGGTATATCAAATAGTGTATCTACGGGATAACACGTTTAGGAATCACCTATGTAAGTGTGAAGTGTAAGCCACTTCAAGGAGAATTCTGTAAGGCCAATTCTCTATGCACTTATGAACCAGGTGGTGTTCATGGCTGAAACGAACACAACAATGAGAACCAAAGACGGTTAAGGGTTGATTGTGTGACTTATGGTTGTCAAGGTATACACCAAAGCTCGACGGTTCAAAGATATCAATTCTACCGATTGACCGAGTATATCCGACATAAGTTCACTACGGAAAGTTCAAAGGGAAACCTACTTATCCAGATGCGATTAATCCTACTTGCGAATCACACAGTATTTTGATGCATGTTTTGTTTCACCTATGCCCATTCCCCATTCATGTGGGGGATTGTTGCATTTTCTTTTTAAAGAGTGTGAATGGGAAATGGAAGAGGCACCTTTTGGATTGCACCTCTCCATAAGAGGCACCTTTTAGATTGCACCTCTCCATATTACCCTTCCTTTGTCTATAAATTTAGAGGCTTGGCCTGATATTTTAGACATGGAAATCAGATGGAAAAATCTGAAAATTTCTCCCCTCTTTTTATATTGTTGCATTATTTTCAAATAAACTTAAGTATCAAGTGTGATTTGCTCCGTCTATTGAGTTCGCTGAAATTCTGTAGTTTCGATTGCCAGTGTTGCAGAATAGTTATTCCGTTGTATCCTGGGAGGAATTAATCCAAAACCTTGGGCAACAATGAGGGGATTAAATTCCTTAAGGACACACAAGTAACTTGTGGGCTCGGAATTATTATTTCACGTTTTGTTTATTGAACTAACGTTTGTTTACTTCTCTGATTTTCTGATTTGAACGCCGATTACCAACAACCTCCGCCAACGAAATCTTACTAAAGTCATCACTAGTTGCTCCAACCTTGATTACAGAGCATTAGTACTGGAATACATGCCGAATGGGACACTTGAAAAATGGCTATACTCTCATAACTTTTTCTAAGACATGTTGCAGAGATTAGATATAATGATAGATGTTGCATCTGCAATGGACTATCTCCACAGTGGCTATTCAACACCAGTGGTGAATTGTGACTTGAAGCCAAGCAATGTCTTGCTAGATCAAGATATCGTTGGCCACATGTCACTGATTTTGGCATTGCAAAATTGTTAGGTGCAGGAGACGCTTTGGTTCAAACTAGGACAATTGCAACCATTGGATATATTGCTCCAGGTATTAGAACTTTTAAAGCTTCCTCATATCCTTAAGAGTACCCAAAACATTAATTCGTCCCTTGATATAAATTGATAAAAACATTTTAGAATATTCCTAGATAGTAAGGAAACTCTTCTATTTATTTTCGACTATGATTGCAGAGTATGGCCAAGATGGAATAGTATCCACGAGCTGCGATGTTTATAGCTTTGACCTGCAATCAGCAACATTCCTTGCCACACCACCCAATACTTGTGGAATCTTTCCAGGAGAGGCAGATGACCTTGTATGATTAGCTGCAGGCACAGAATTGGGAACTGCAATAGTATCCAATATCATAAATCCGATCACTACAGTAACAGCCTCTGTTTGCTGAGATGGTACTGGATTCTGTTGTTGATCAGTAGGTGTTGGCGTCAATGTCAACGGACTACTCATATTGCTCGATAGTGGCACGGCTGGCTTTGCCATTGTTAGCGTGCTCGACACTGGCGCTTCTGGATTTGCCACTATTCGCTTGGGTTGAAGCGGTGGAGGGGTATGTGGTGGCTTGGGCGAGTAACCGGATTCGCTTGAAATGTGATTTGCCAAAGGGCGAAAATTTAGCTTTCCCATTAGTATGTTGTTTTCCAAACTCTCTGCCAATAGTAGATTTGCGCGCTATCTGCAATCTTCTATATTCCTGCATGTATTCCTTTTCACTTGTTAATCCTTGATAAAATTATAAATCCTCGTGACGTACAGAAATTATTTGGAAAAGAATTTAAAGAACTCCAAAGCGGGAAATAGTTGAATTTCTGGCAACTAGGCTAAAAGCTATAGAATGAGAAACTTCTCTTAATGTTCGAGATTGAAACACATTGATGTGCTAAGCCTAAGGATTGGATCATGAGAACTGACAGATGATTGATCAACAACTAGAATTACGTAAACAAATTGGACCATATGAATTTTTATTAGTATATTTTTTTCCAATTAATCATGTCAGGGTAATATTATGGAGTACAAAATAAAAATTAGAAAAGAAGAGTACTACCTACAAGTTCGTACACATGATTGGGAATAGAACACACTCTTCATCTTGATCAATTCCTCCTAGTCAAAATAGAAATTCTATTCGTGGAAACATTTTTTCCTATTTGGTCTCTTAATCGTAAGACAGGAAGAGAGTGATAAGCATAGCATATAATATATATTGAGAATTTTCGAGTTTAGTGAAGAACAGAACATTTTAAAAATGATACTGTGTGAAAATATTTGGGAGATGAGAGAGATAATTTGTTTACAAAAATGTCACCTTTTTTTTTAATAGTTAGTAGTACAGGATTTTTATATCTAACGGACTCATTTATTCCTGATGACAATCTCTAATAAGAATGATTTTTTTAAATCTTATCTCTTCTACTAAAGATGCGTATTACAATACAAACATATCATTTGAATTAGGGTATTATCACTTTTAGACCGTTCCAAAAAATAAAAAAAAAAAAAAAAAAAAAAAAAAAAAATATATATATATATATATATATATATATATATATATATATATATATATATATATATATATAAGGTATTATTTTATAGTGACTATAGAATGTCATTTTCTCATTTGAATTTTGTGGTTTAAGTATGACACCATTATATCTATAAGGAAGTATCATGGTGTGTTTGCTTTCCTAGAAAACTATTTCATAGGCAAAATAAAGGCAATGAGGAAAAAAATATCCTAACCATCTAATTAAAAAAAAAAAAGTAATTGCCAACCATGACCTAAAATATTTAAATGTTTATCCTTAAATAAATACATTAACAAGTTCAATGTAGCTAAGCAATCTCATAACATAAATAAAGAGTTGCAACTTTACTTTAAGGATGACTTCTATTGATTCCGTTCTTATCTTAAAATTTTTCTATAGTAATTTCCAGTAAAGAGATGGGTGTAATTTGACAACAACCATGTGCATATATTTTTCTTTCCCTCGCAAACATGTGCATATATAACGCAACAATCTAATGAACTGGGTGATAGGGTGAGAATGGGGAGGGCGGAAACTACGGAGAAATTTAAAAATAGCCAGATTTATAATTGATTATTCAAAAATAGTCTAGTTTCAAAAGTAATCATAATTAAGCTACTTTTTATGTAAAGATAAATTTGAGCGAAAATACTGTTCAAAATCCGGAAAATATGCCAGTATATTATGCTGGAGTTCCAGCATAAGTATGCTTGAACTCCAGCATATTATACTGGAGTTCTAGGATAAGTATACTGGAAATCCAGCATAATATGATGGAGTTCCAGCAAGTATAATTGTCCAGTATAATATACTAGAGTTTGGAGCATCGGTACTCCAGTCTCCAGTATATTATACTGGAGTCAACAAAGTATACCGGTCCAACATAATATGCTGGAGTTCATACACATGTGTACCGAACTCTAGTATATTATGCTGGACCGGTCTCTATTACAGTAAAATAATGGCTATTTTTCATTGACTTCATATACACTGATTATTTTTTAATGACCAATCCGAAAACTAATATACCATGCTATTTTTAAAGCTGTCAATTATATATGCCAACTCAGACCAACCTAGTCCAGCCCACGTGGCCTTGGCATTTTATGGACTGGGTTAAACCAATCTGTCACTTTAATGAGCCTTAAAATAGCTCAGCCCAACATTTATTAGTCAAGAAATATCTTATAGGATTGAAAGTTTTTGTAAAACTTAATAATTTTGACATTCCTAATTTTTAGAAGAGGTAATACACACAGCTCACTGTTAATTTGCCTGCTTCGTGGGGGTATGTAAGTCTTTTCAATTACATCTGTATTTATACGTGGATAAGCTTGCTGAGAAGGAGGGGCCGCCACCTAGATTTTGCATGCACACACTGAATTTACCGTGTAGGGACTATCAATTCTCTGGATAAGATGGGCCCCACTTTGTTTAGAATCCATCTTATTTTATTGGCGAAATACATAAACGGCCCCTTCAAGTTGTCCTCAACGACCAGCTGAACACCTTAACTGAGCCTATTTTCAATTAGACACTTCAAGTAGCAATTAAGTAGGTCAAGTAAACACCCGACTATGTCAGCCTCCAATGCGTGAAATCTACTCTCTAGGACGCGAGTTGCCAACCTAAAATTAGGTTTTTTCTATTTTTTTTTACTAAATTAATGTGGACCCCACCTAATTTTCATACCCTTCTCCTCCAATTCTCTACTCCACCATTCAACACCCTCTTCAACCCTAAATTCCTCCATTACAACCAATCTGAAATTCTAAACATAAACTTCCAAACAAATAAAATTTTACACTATCCATCTAAACACTAAAATAATAATTTTGTTTATTGTATAAGTATAATTAATAAACAGTGAATGATAGCCCACACTTGGTAGATTTATAATATAGGAAGGCTGTCGAAATTTTTTACCAAACACAACAACAACTTTCAGTCTCAACCAATCGAAAAAAATCTCCATCCAATTATTAGACAAAACAACCAATTTCAACGGAAAAAATGGAGGCTGCCGAAAATTTTTAACCCATTTGATTCTTCTTATTTTCTCTTGTAAAAAAAATGGAGTTTCTTCTTCTGCTCTTCTTTATCGTCATATTCAGACACCAATGGCATGTCATTTTGCGAAAAGAATTTATTGCTCCGAAGGCGGCGATGTGCCAGAAATGGAGGAGCCGGCGCTGCTATGTAAAATGAAATAGGAGATGATAAAGAAGTTTTTTAAAATGTATATTTTTGTTAATTACATGTGTTAAATTTTTATGGCAAAATTACACGTGTCATTTTCTGATTGGTCCATTTGAAATGTCACTGGCATGTGCAATTCACGCACATGATCTGATGTACCCAGGTGTTTACTTGACCTACTTAATTGCTACTTAAAGTGTCTAATTGAAAATAGGCTCAGCTGAGGTGTTCAGCTGGTCGTTGAGGACAACTTGAAGGGGTTGTTTATGTATTTCGCCTATTTTATTTGTCTACACCTCACGCGCTTCATGTGCAACCATTCTAAAATTTTACCCCATTAAACATGGGGCCCACAATAAACTTTTTATTTTCTAGCTACTATATCATTCTTGTGTAGATTTCCTTAAACATCCAAAATAATCAAAACATGATAGTATATGTTTACTGTTTTCCATACAAGTCTCAAAAATTTTAAACGAATAAACAAAGATACATAGGTTTCATCTTGATGTTCCCTTATAGAATATTGTTTTTTGTTAGAAACAGTTTTTGAAATTATAAGTAATTTCAATTAAGTTTTCTGCAAAAAGGATTTACATAATTGTTGACTTAAAATTTGGTTGGGACTCTTAAGATTTAGTAAATGATTTGTACAAATTCAAAGAACATCTTGTCTTTTTTGAAGAAACCAAACTTACCAAAGAATTTCATATGAGCTCTTTATCAAATGTTCGTTATAATACACACTATAAATTAGGTAAAACTTGAAGACTATACATGAAATCAGTTCAACAAGCCAAGAAATTAATCATAAACATATCTCAATATATTCCTAAAACATTAACAGATTGCCTCACTTTGTCAGGTGAAAAATGGTAAATTCCATATGTTAGTAGAAGATAATTTTATAACTAAATTAATTTGGCTAAAGTAAGTGTTTCTTTAGAAAACAAAAATGCATTAATTATATTTTTGAACTATAACCTTAATCCAATAAATGATTTATAAATTATGGAGACATATAAAAAGAGTAATTTGAGAAGGTATAAAAGGTAACCTAGATATTTTTATAATACTATTAAATGATTTACTTAATTAATGTACCAAAATATTACAATACACTTATTTTTAATAGAAATATATTGCTTGAGAACATATCTATAATTGTTTGAAGCAACTTGTAAGTTAAAATTTATATTATTAGTATTTACAAGTTGAGTAGAAGATTAATTGATGCTAATTAGTGCACCACGATAGTGAAGCAAGCTCATTTTAAAATTAGATTTTCAAGTAATTATTGGAACCAATAAAATTATTCTACTTTTTTCTTTTGGGATTTATTGAACATGACCGCTAACATAATATTTCGTTTTGCAACAAAAAACAACGATTTATTCTTATTCTAAGATTTAAAGGAAGAATTAAGCTATATAATAGATCATCCAACCGTTTAGTTTCAAAACAGCTGATTATTTTATAAATGTATACTCCTTGAATTAAATATGTGTAATCATTTAAAATTAGTATATAATTGGTATATACCATCCAAAACAAAAATAGTAAATAAAATGAATAATTTTTGTAAAAGATTGGGCCCGTGCACAGCACAGGCTACCTATTACTAGTTGTTTCAATAAATTACAATAAAACACAACAAAAGGCATGACATAGTTTATTTATTATAAGTCAAAACTCAAAATAAATTACTTTAAAAAGCTTTCATGATACTTATGACATATCTAATACAACACATTATATTCTTCAAGCACATCTGGGAAGAAAGGAAAGAACACTACTTTTTAAATTTTAGAAAATTTAGCTTCTTATTAGTTACTTATTTCATAATTTTATTTAACTTAAACTTATGTTTAAAATTTAAATTTTAAGAATTTGATCCTTTAATATGTTGGCTTAGTAAACTTTGAGTTTGAACTGCTCTTCTTGATCCTTTTAGTTTTATATTTCATTTTAATTTTTGTACTTTTAAATTAAATATTTTTTATTAGGGCCATGTGCCAGCTCAGTCGAGCCTCACGGTTCTTGGGCTTATTCGGGTCGGACTACTAAAACTTTTTTCTTAAATGAATTTTAAAATTCTTAACCCAACCCTACTAAATCACAATCGGGTTGTGCTATCCCTACGAACCAAGCTCATATTTTGACAGTCTTTAGTGGAAACCATAACATCTCACGTGATGCCCAATTTTGCACCACAAATTAAATCTGTATCCACTTTTTAGAAAAAAAATTAACTGATACCTATTTTTTTTAGTAACATCAGATATATACCTTTTTCTCTTCCTCTTCTAGTTACAAAATGGGTTTGTTAGATTTGCAGTCATTTTTAACAATTTGATAATTGAGATTTGTTCTTTATGATATTTGAAAGTTATATTTCAAATTTGAGCTCATTTGGAGTAGATTTAGGTGTTGAATGGTATACTAGATTGTTGAAATTTGAAGAACAAATTTATGTCACATAATTTTAGAATTTGAATCCGATTTTAAATCTACCGTTGTCTAAAGTTGTATTCATTGAACTACTGAAGTTGTATTGAAATAATTTAGGCCTTATTTGTACTTTAACGTACAATCTTAATCGTAATCATCCAAATCTTAGTCATTAGATATATTTATTTTTTAGGTCTGAGATTCATCATTATTTGAATATATCTAAATAATTAAGATATGTAACAAACTCTTAATATCATTAGAGACGATATTATTCACTTGAACACTAAGGACTATCACATCCCACCCACTACTCATGAATATCATTCACAACCACAATCATCACCACAAGCCACTATTTATAATTATCATCACCAACCATTATTACCATGCAATTACTACACAGAACGAACACCACCACCAACCATCATTCCCAGGCGGCACCTCCAGTCATCACCAACTACCATATTATTTTTAAAAATACTTATTGATACAGAATTAGACTAATCAATATTTTATATTTCTTAATTTTTAAAATCATTTTTATATATTTAGATGTTGAAAATATAAACAGTTTTAATAATTTAATTACTATTCAGATTCAGACACTTTAAACTTCTTACATTAACTTTTTTGTTTGAAATTTAGTTTCTTAAAGAAGTAACGAGGAAATTAAATTTTGATAGCTACTTTTTCCTTCAAATTTTTTGTTTTTCTCTTTTTTTCTAATAAAAAATATCCTAATATATGACTAAAGGAACAACATATAAGGGGGGGGGGGGGGGGGGGGGAAAGATCGATGCAAGTCGGAGAAAAACATACCTTCACAAACTAGTGAAAGACCCAGAGACACGAAGAAGGCGCTGATCCTTTGTAAGTTAGTAGGAGTAGACAAATTACCCACAAAGGAAGGATTTGAGACTTAATAGAATTGTTGAGACTTATCAATCTTGTCCCATTTTAGTTATAAAAAGAGAATACAATACTATAGAATATGAAAACGTTTACCCGCGATAAGCACAAGCATCACTAGCATATCTCATCTATGATGTCATAGTGTGGTAATTCTTTAGTCAACGATAGTTTAATTTATTGATGCTTTTTATTTCTCCTAATTAATCAATTAAAGGAGACTTGACCCAAAAAAATAGTTAAAATTTTATGGTATAACCAATTTTCACACTGGTTAATAAAAAATAGTCATTGTTTACGAAGTCAATAAAAATAGCCACTATTTTGCTGCAACAGGGACCGGTCCCGTATAATATACGTGCATTCTAGTGTATTTGTGTACGAACTCCAGTATATTATGCTGGACCGATATACTTTGCTAATTCCTGTAAAATTTGCGGGAGACTGGAGCACTGGTGCTCCAAACTCTAGTATATTATACTGGACAATTATACTGCTGGAACTCCCGTAAAATTTGCGGGAGTTCCGGCATAATTATGCTTGAACTCCAGTAAAATTTGCGGGAGTTCCAGCATAGTTATCCTGGAACTCCAGTAAAATTTGCGGGAGTTCAAACATATTTATGCTGGAACTCCAGTAAAATTTGCGGGCATATTTTTCCAGATTTTGAACAGTATTTTCGCTCAGATTAAAATGGTTAAATTTCGATAACTTTTGAAACTTGGTTATTTTTCAACGACCAGTGGTAAATTTGGCTATTTTTGAATTTTTCCCAAAAATAAGTGTTGTACATCATAACCTTTTATAATTATAAATTTAAAAAAAATGATCTTTTTAAATTTATTATGTGTTAAAGACAGATCTCTAACATCTAAAAACAAATCTTTTATATGTAAAAATGGAACTAGGGTCATAAAACTCTTAATAAGTAGACTTGCAATATATATTTCTTTATTTCTCTTTTGTTATATGTACATTTAGGTGAGTATATCCATTAATATCAAATTAAAATAAAACGAATGATATTCATTATTCGGAGAGCAGCAGATGACTTGGTCTTTGTCCCACTAGGTAAGGACACTGATTTGGAATTTACATATTTTAACACACTACAAAAAGTCATCACCTCACACTTAAGAGTAAGCACTGCTTCCGTAGTACTTGGGCTGGAAGGAGAATGTTATCTTCGGGTTCGAATAAATTCAGTAATTTTTTATTTAAATATTATATATGTATTAAAAGATATATTAAATATGTATAAATATTTAATTGTGAAATTAATAATTAACGAATTATGAGATTCAAAACCTATTAGTTTTAAATTCTGACTCTAAGGGGTCATTTGATATGAGGTATAAGGTGGTATAAAAATTTAATACCACCTTAAAATACTGTTTAGTTAGCAAATCAAGTGTAAGTTATACCGATATCAATTTTAATACCGGGATAACTTATACCTCATAAAAGGTGGGGTAATTAGCACTGGTATAACTTATACCTTCTTCTTAGAAACTATTCAATTGTCATTCTTAATACAACATACCAAACAATGAATAAACAACAATTCCAGCACAACTAATCCCAGTATAACTTATTTCATTATAACTTATACAAGTATAACTTATACCGATATAACTCATATTCCAACCAAACTACTCCTAATAGATCACAAAGCTACTGGAGATGCAGCTGAGATAGAGGTGCCAGTTGGGTTTGACTAATGGTATGAAAATGGAACCCATGACACCGTCTTTTTCGTTCTTAATGTTATTTTAAATTCCTTTTTCTCCCACTATTTAGTAAACTCAGCACTAAACAAAGTGGTAGCTGAGCACTAAAGACAAAATTGATATGCTTAAAGTTCCATGTTCTGCTTTTTGATCGCTTCCTTAATAACTGATACGAAAAATTAAGCTCCTTATTTTTTTATGAAATTTGATAATGTTTTGGGGGGAAAGAAATTTCAAGTTCCCAAAAATTGGTTTAGGAGAGTTTTTAGATGAAATTTTTTCTTCCACTTACAAAATTTTAATTTTTTTTTTTATAAATAGAATGCATGTCCAAACACAACTTCAATTCCAAAAATTATTTTTCAACACAATTTCAAAAACTCTTTTTAAAGTTTCAACTAAATTTATGTTCAAGCACTAGCTAAAATGACGTGAACCAACTTAATTTTTCCTTAGATCTACTATCTATCTATATCTATATCTATATATCTATATTTCTATATATTATTAAAAAGAAGAAAGTCTAGCCTAAGATTATGACAAGTGGCAGCGTAAGAGAATGACATGTGTTAGTTTTTAGGATAAAATTTAGGTAATTAGTTAATAATTAGTTATTAGTTTTTAATTTTAAATTAAAATATTTAAATATTTATTATTTGAAGAAGGGGTAGTTATTTACTCAATTCGAATAAGTAATTAATAATCAGGAAATTACTATTAGAAATAAAACTTTCCATGATTTCGTAAGAATCTAAAATCAAGGAACACATCCCACGAATTAACTCCCACCCCCCACCCCCCCAAAATGTGATATGCATCCCCTACTTTTTTTTATCCCTGGAACTCCTTAAAAATTAACTATGTATTATTCTAAAAGATATTACTGATTATTTACATTAATATTTTAAATTTAAAAATAAATTTTAGTTATGCCTTTTAAATTAAAGACAGTTATAACTTCTACTCACATTTTAGGATTATCCAATATATCTTCCAACCTAAACTCGAATTTAACCGCTATTGTTGTTATCTAATTATCTTCATTCCTCAAATATCTAAAAGAAAAGAAAGATGCTTAAGATGCGAAAACATGCTTTATATCTTTATATGTAAGTAAGTTTTGCTTATATATATTAAAACTCCATATAATTTTGTCTGGTGTTTGAGAAGACGACACTTCTGCTTCTGGATACTTTTGCCCAAAATTAAGTTACTTCAATGCGATTTCTTATATTTTTTTCTTTCTTTGTGTATCATCTTGGTTTTTACTTTATAAAAGATATTATCTATTCATAATTTTTTGATTAAGGAAACTCTAACGGATGCTACAAAAACAATGCAAGGATTTGTTAAAGATGGGTCATTTCAAGGACTTAGAGTTTAAAATTATGCAATTTATATCAGGAAGAAATGTTCAAGTTCTTCACATTAGAGGTACATTGTATAATTTTCAAGTTGTCATGTGTAGAATGGTAACGTGTAATGACTATACTTTTTAAAAGTAATTTATGTGTCATTTCATATGTGTACGACCCGACCCGTCGTTACGGGAGTTACCACTCCGTTTTCTTCATTTCATACTTTAACATGTTAATTTATATGTGTTTGGAGAGTTAGAAGTAAATCGGATGGAATCTAGTTAGAAATGAGGCAATAAACCTCTTTATAAGAAGAATAGTTTGGAAAAGTCAACCGAATATTGATCGATGAGTTAGAAAGCTCATAATGGATTTCGAATTATTCGACTAGTTTTAGGGGATGATTTATGACTTCGGAGAGCAATCGGAATCGAATTCTGAGGTCCGATGTAGATTTAGGCTTGAATTAGCTAAGGTTGAATTTTAGCGAATTCCGAACGGTAGGTGAGATTTTGATCCGGGGCTCAGAATGAAATTCCGAGATTTGCAGTAGCTCCGTTAGGTGATTCTGGATATGCGTGCAAAATTTTAGGTCATTCGGAGGTGGTTAGGTCGGGTTTTAAATCAAATGTTAGTTTCGGAAGTTTTAATGAAACTTAGGCTTGAATCCGTGTGGATTTGGTAATTTTGATGTTTATGATGATGTTTTTATGTTGCGAACAAGTTTGAATGAGGTAATGTGGCATATCTGTGAGTTTGGTTGAGGTCCCGAGAGTCTCGGGATGATTTCAGATGCCCAACGAAAATTTTTGAGTTGAAATAGTGCAGCAGAAATTGCAGCAGCTGTACCAGTGATTTTTTTGTTCACTGCGATCGCGAGCATGTGGCTGCGATCGCGTAGAAGAGATTTTGAGGAGCCAGAATTGCTCTATGCGATCACGTGAAATGGTCTACGATCGCATAGGCCTGGGTAATTGTCCACTACGATCGCGTAGGAGTCCCTGCGATTGCGTAGAAAGGGAATTTGGTTCACTGCGATCGCGTACTGACTCCTGCGATCGCGTGAGGTAAAATGAGGGCCTGGGAAATTTATTCATCGTGATCGCGTGCATGGTATCGCGATTGCATAGAGGAAAAATCGGGCCTGACAGATGGGTTTTAATAACAGAACCCCTGCGAGCAAAACCTATTTTTACACCATTTGTGAGCGATTTGGAGAGCTTTTGGACGGGAAGTAAGAGGATTTTGTCAGGAAAACGTTGGAGGTAAGTTTCTTGACTCAAAAATACGATTTTATGCTAGAATCAACACCAAAACTCATGAAATTGGGTAGAATTTGTGAAGAACTATGGCTTAAATTATGAAAACGAATTTTTGAGTTTTGAAAGGCCATTCAAACTCCGATTTCGATAAATTTTATATGCAAGGACTCGTGGCGAGACGAGGAATCCATTGGCATGATTTTTGGAATTTTTTGAGAAGTGGGCCCGGGGCTCGGGTTTTACCAACTTCGTGTATTATTGCATTTTTCAAGTAAATTTGATTGGATTATGTTTCTTTGACCCATATTTATGTAGTTGCTGTGGTTTTGACTAGATTCGACACACGAGGCGTCAAATTTGAAGGGAAAAGGCATCGCGGACGAGTCCACGGCCGGCTAGAGGTGAGTAGTTAGTGTATATGGTAGCCAGAGGGTTTGAAATCCCGGCTTAGCACATTGTGACGCTAGTAGGGTGTGACTCGCACTCCATGGTAGGTGCAGGATTAGTTATGAATGGGGACTAAGACTTGGTCTATCCCGAATATGAATAATATTATATGGGGGTTGAAACACACTCTGTGTTAAGTATATCTGTGAGCTATAAGTCATGTTTGGGGCCTTGTGATGACCTGTAGTATCCCTAGGGGATAGATATCTATGTGATAGTATAATTTGTAAAATCATTGATCTCAGTCCTGGCTTGAAATCATTTTTATGAAATGCTAAGTCACCGGTTCTTGGAAAATTAAATAAAAATTTAAGTATTTTTCATGGTTAATGAACTGGAATCTGAAGTTAAATAAATGGAACTGTTGTGTGACTCTATGCATGTTGTGGACTGAGGATGGATCGGGCTGCACGCCGCAGCGGATAATATGAATATTGCGCTTGGACTGAAGGAGCCCCTCCGGAGTCTGTACACCCCCAGTGAGCGCCATCGACGTTAAACGGATCGGGCTACGCGTTGTAGCGGTCATGTGCATTGCATTGCATTCTTGTTTGTAAATTACATGTGCTAATTGTGAATTGTTGTTGTTGTTAGTTCGTGGTAGGTATCGGGCTGTAGTTTAGCTTTACTCTGTGGTATTCTGTGGATTTCATGCTTTCAGCTATTATTATATACTTTTTACTCACTGAGTACTTAGTACTCACCCCTACTCCCTGCACCTTTATGTGCAGATTCAGGTACACATGAGGGTTAGACGAGCACTCCAGCTGACACGACCCAGATTTTCCACTATCATGAGTCATGATGGCGCCTACTAGTGGAAGCTAGGCAAGCCAATTCTTACTTATAATCCCAACAGAGAGCATTGGTCTGCATTAGATAGATTAATAAAATATTTGAGAGGAACCATGAATTTTGGTATCCTATATAGTGGATTTCCTTCTACTTTAGAATGGTACAGTAATGCAAACTGGATCTCTAATCCAGATGAGTCAAAATTAACTAGTGATTATGTATTCACCTTGCGTAGAGGTGCAATATCATGAAAATCAACTAAACAGACGATCGTTGCTAGATCGACTATGGAATAAGAGTTTGTAGCTTTGGAGTTAGCTGGTTCTGAGGTTGAGTGGCTACGAAACTTCTTAGCTGATATCTCTTTAATAAAGGACGTATTGCCTCCTGTGTCTATACACTGTGATTGCCAAGCGGCAATAGCTATAGCAAAGAATAAATCTTATAATTATAAAAGTAGACACATGAAATTGAAACATGATGTCATAAAGTAGTTGCTGAGAGATGGAATAATTTTCATTGATTATGTGAAGTCAGAAGTTAATTTGGCCGATCCTCTCACTAAACCCGTGGGAAGAAAATTAATTCTTCAAACCTCAAAAAAGATGGGGTTAAGGCCAACATGTTGTCAATAGAGATGGTAACCCGACCTATGTGATTGGAGATCTCATGAAGTAGGTTTATATGGGTAATAACAAGTCAATATTGATACTAATTCACTAAAAGAGAGTACTTGACTGCTACTAATTGAGAGGCTGAGTTATAACTCTTAATGAAATTCATAGTCCTTTATGGATGGTGTATTTAAAAGTAGTATACACTTGATGAATTCACTTATATGAGAGTGGAGTGGTCCGCTCCTATGAGATTTTGACCTAGTCTCTAGAGCTCTCAAGAATAACCAGGCACGCGCGTGGCTTATTGGGCGTAAAACCGCGTTGAATAGCAAAATTACCGGGGGTCAAAATGTGATTGATAAAATCTCTGACTTACAATAAGAATTATTTGTTCATAAAAATATTATATTTCACCAGTAATTCTGTGAGTTAAGTTTTATTGGTCTAGGTTTAGTTCATAGTCCAAAAGACATCAAACCTATTGCATTTGAATCATATAAATCCAGCAAATCTTACTCTTCTTTGTATGAATTTTTTTTGAAAATATACTGTTGTAATATTTTCCAAAAAATGGACAAGTATTTAACCATGTGACAACTTGCATGGAAAGTCATAAACAAGTGTCAAGTGTTCAACCATATGGCAAATTGCATGCAAAGTTATAAATAAGTGTCATACACTTGGCATGACCTAAGCCCCTCAATTAGCCTATAAATAGGCCTACAAGTAGACATCATGGAGCAACATATTCTTCACTTTGCTTCTTTCGTTTCTTTTCTTCCTCCTCGAAATATTTATAGTCAACTTTATTTTGTTTCCTCTTTTAAAATAGCTGGGTTTGTAATTTACTATTTTATTGATTTATGTATCCTTCTTAATAGAGGTAGGCTTGTTTAATCCTGAAAAAATATTTTATATTCCTAAAATAGTTTCTTAGGACAGTACCTAGCACGACCCAAGCCAGTTGGTATATTTTCACTCACAAATAATTTTATTGCAGTATTATTATCGTTATTTTTCGGTGTCATTTTCCTACGGGTAGTGGTACCTATTCTACTAATTCTTAATTTATCCTTTTTTGGTGTACTTCCTATGAGCCTCATACCATTGTATAGTCCCTAAATTTGACCATCTTGTGGCTTTATCATGGGAATGTGTTAACTATTTTGTCCAACTCCATAATTTCTTAAGTTCTAGCATGGTGGAATTTGTCCAGTTGCTTTTAATTTTCAGAATAATAGAATACTTGGTTGAAGATTTTGTTGTCCTCGGTGAGTGGCGAACTGTTCGACCAACAAAGTTTCTATCATTTAAACAAGTGGATGAAACTTTAACCTTTGAAGATGTTCATTATTTAGACAAGTCCATGGTGATTTTGATTCTTGTGCTCCTGGTTGTTGTGGCTATTGACCACTTAAAGATAACAGATAATGTTCCGTGCTGTAAAGAATTTCATAGCAGGTGAAAATCTCTTTGTGGCTCTTAGGATGAAATCATTCAAGGATTGCGTATAGGTGTTCGTAACACGCAGCGGAAGACAATAACAATCCTAGGCAGATTTTTCGTATTTAAAATTTATTTACATGTCAAAGATCGGATCTAAGACGTACATGGTGAAGAAAGTCTCGTTTCAAAATTTCTTTGATAGTGTAAAGACTCTATGCGTATCCATACCGAGACCGATCCTTGCTATCAACTCTTTGATCAATTAAACCCGCGAACAAATTGAACAAGATATTGTCTTGAAATTTTTCTCAACAATCTCAATTCAAAGGTAGAAGAACAAGAAACACTTTTCTTGCAATTGTATTTTCTCTCTTGGCTTTGTATTGTATTCTCACTTTTACAAAGTGATTTTTCTTCTCAAGAATTAATAATTAAATTCGCACGACAAGAACTATTCTTGACGTCTTCCTCTTAATTTTCTGGCTTCTGATTTTTTACAGTAAATTTCATGCCAATTGATAAATATTTATAACCTATGGAAGAAACCTTTTCCACTATAAAAAGGAAATGTTACATACTATGACCTTTTCCTTGTACAATTCTAAATCAAGTATAGGTTTTCTTTTATGGAAAACTGAATCCCATTTAATTGGGTTTTGCCGAATAGTACTATCACGTGAATGTTCCAATTCCAAATTGGAATCACTTACTGTCATATTTAAAATATACTAATCCCATTCCAAATGGGATGAAAGTGCACGTGGATTAATCCAATTCCAACTTGGAATTACTTGAGAAATATTTATTACTCCCTCCGTTTCAATTTATGTGAACCCATTTGACTGGGCACGGAGTTTAAGAAAAGAGAGAAGACTTTTGATCTTGTGGTGTAAAATGAGGAACCTTTATTTTGTGTAGCTATAAATCATTGCATAAAGGTAAATTGTTTCCAAATAAGGAAAGTGGTCATTCTTTTTGGCACGGACTAAAAAGGAAATAGGTTCACATAAATTGAAACAGAGGGAGTAATATTATTTTATATACAGCTTTTATACATATAAAATAAATTTTAATTATATATATCACATGTATATCTTAACCAAGAGACATAATTTAATTTTCTATTCCAAATAGAGAACTTCAATTTGTTCACAATATTAATCATACCCTATGTGCTAACATTTATTTGAACTAATAACTAAATTTATTTGACTAATTAAATTCCTTAATTTAATTATCAAATAATAAGTTAATTAATTCTTTAGCAAAGATCAGAACACTCGTAAGTGTGCGACCCCATAGGTTCAATACTAAGCCGGTAGTAAATTGATCTCCTCAATATACTAATCAAGGGTGGCGTCTAGCAACACTCCTTAATGACCGGATAGCATGAAGTATACAACTTACTCTCAAGACCAGTAGAAGAATAATGTTGCAATTCCTTCTGTCCTTATAGCTCTGGATCACCCTAGGATATGGTTCAACTGTCAAATCCTAATAGGCGACCAACTATGTATTCATGTGAAATATAATCGACCATTGGATGGCCTAAGAAACCCTTTTCTTCTTTCATTCAATTGCCCTGACCAAGGTCTTAGTTTGGTCGTTTATAATTCATGGCAACATGGAGCTTAAACTCATTACCAAGAGTTGACATATTTCATCTTGATCAATCACTAATTCTATACGTATTTAATCGTACCCAATATCCTTTCAACTATGGCCCTAAGGCCATAGGTGTCTGGTATCAAAGCACAATAAATAACTTGAAATTCTTCAAGAGAATATCCTATTGACAGTTTATGGTAATTCTAACCATTAGGAACTATCCAATGAGTCGGTTCAATGACCATATCTCTATACATTTATCTATGTGATTTAGTTAATGAGATCAACTAATCTTTATCCCATAAAGAAAATCACATAAATATTCATCTAACCGGATTATTAATGCCCAAATTAATAATCCTACGATCTAGAACAAATTTAGATTAAATTCTAAGAGACTTTACTTTCATTATCATGATCTCTATCACTATGACAAATCTCAAAGTTTAATCAAGGACCTTATCAAATTATCAAGCAATTAATAACAATGATAAAATAATATCAAATGCCATATAAATTTTATATCAAATAATATTCACAAAAATATGTTCAAATCATCAAATATGATATTGGATCTAGGGTATATTTATTATATCCCTAACAATCATATGGTGGCAACACTGATCTATTAGGTTGCGAGTGTGCTTCACTTCTGTTTGGGAATAAACTTGATGCAATAGTACTTGGTTATCCGTGTGGAGTGCACTGTCATCTTCAGATGGTGTTGCAGTTGCTATTCATCGGATTGGGACAACAGTTCAACAGTTCAAGACGAAGAGTCCTCATGCTTTTAAGCATACTAGTGCATTGGCCTTTGCAATTGGAGTGGTGATTTTGGAGCGTATGACAGTTCTTATAAATATCATAAAATTGGACAACACAAGTTTAAGGAATTCTAGAATTATGAACCTTGAGGTTCTTCGAAGAGGGATGGAATGTAACTATCGAGGAAAGTTCGGATTGGGTCTTACTTTATTTTAACTTTATGTCTTTAGTGTCCTAAGTTTTTCTAATGTCATTTTAGTCCCTTTTTATTTACCTTATAGTCCATAAAGCTGGTAGCGGTTGGAGTAGCCACGTGTTAGGTTTGTTATACTCCAGTATTTTGGGTCTTGTTAAATACTTTGGGTGTGTTTGGTATGAAGGAAAATATTTTCCTAGAAAATGTTTTCATGGAAAATAAGTGATTTTTTCACTTATTTTCTCTTGTTTGGTTGGTAAGTGAAAAATATTTTCCGGAAAATATTTTCTATTGTTTGGTTAGAGAGTAGAAAATAGTTTTTTTTAGAAAATATTTTTTATGCAACTCTCCTCACCCCTCCCTCCCACCTCCCCCACCCCTCCCCCGCCCATTCCCTAAGTCTCTAAAAAAAGAAAAAAAAAAGAAGAAAAAAAATTTCTTTGGAGAGCCGTAAACTTTATAATTTTTAAAACCATAAACTTCCAAACACATAAACCTCCAAACTCATAATTTTGGAACTTGTAAAATTTTGAGTCTTTAAATCGAAAAATAATAAAATTAAAAACTTTATAATTTTCCATATTGCTCAAATAAACCATGATTTTTAAGTAACGGGGAACGAGTACTTATTGTGACTTCCAAGAAAATAATAAAATTAAACTTTATAATTTTTCATATTGCTCAAATAAACCATGAATTTTCAATAACGGGGAACGAGTACTTAATTGTGACTTCCAAGTTTGGCTTGTCTCATATCTTATAGTAATGATTATGTTCACTGTTTCTACTATTTGAAGTTAGGTAAAAGAGAATGAAATCATGTTTGCAAGTTTGTAAAAAAGTGTGATGATAAATTTTCTACGAGCAAAGGGTAATTTTCATTCTTAATCCATAGCAAACATGATTTAAAGATTTAGGATTTATAGAACTGCACGATCACAAAAGAGATTGAGGTAAAAAAATAATTTTTGGGGAGGGGGTAGGGGTAGGGTGGGGGTTGGGTGGTGTAATAAAATAAAAAACAAAAATTTAAAATTGCAAAAAAAAAAAAAAAAAAATTAAGGTAAAAAATATATATTTTTTTTTCGGGGGAAGGGGGTAGGGGTAGGGGTGGAGGTTGCGTGGGTGGGGGCTGCGTGGTGCAGAAAAATAAAAAAAATAGAAATTTGAAATTACAAAAAAAAATTAAGGTAAAAAAATATTTTTTTTTCGGTGGGTGGTGGTGGAGGGGTAGTAGGGTGGATAGAAAAACTGAAATTTTAAATAAAAAAAAAACTTTTTTTGTGGAGGGGGTGTGGTGGATTGGTGAGGGTGATAAAGGTTGAGAAGGAGCTTTGGAAAATGTTTTCCCTTTTTTTGATAAGAAAAACATTTTCCTCCAATTGGAGGAAAATGAATTGATAAGGAAAATATTTTTCAAAATATTTAAGACAACCAAACATGGGAAAATTAAAAAACATTTTCCAGAAAATGTTTTCCTTCGTACCAAACACACCCTTTGTATTGGCATTTTACCAGGTATTTGAAATGAAAATATAAACTTTTCTCTCTAAATTCTTGTTTTATTCTCCTTTTCTTTTCCCTTTGCTTAATTCATGACGATTCCAGTGCGTGAATCCTTATAATGACACATCATGTTCCGTATATTTTTTATACTAATTTTTGAATACGTGTGTTGTACGTGTACCTTATATGCTGATACATACTTTTAAAATAATATAAATAATATTAAAAGAAAAAATATGTAAACTCAAACTTAATTGTTGTGGAAAAATTGCATCGTAGAAAAACTTTTGCATATGCAATGATATTCTTTACGCTAAAATAAATCAAGAAACATTATAAAAATTATTAACTACACCAGTTAGGAGCTATGATGAAGCTAAAAATTAAACTACTTTTTATCCGAGCTAATTCGATCCTCAAAACTTAGAGACCCTTTGGATTGGCTTAGAAAAAGTGGCTTTTCAGTACAAGTGTTCAAAAGTATTTTTTAAGTGCTAAAGCTTGTTATATAAATAAGCAGTTATATGTTTGGATAAAAGTGTTGAAACTCAAAAAAAAACTGTTAAAGTATTTGGTAAACAAGTACTGATAAGCACTTTTTATTTTAAAATAATTAAAATATCATTAAAGCTGATAACACTAAAAATAAGCTTATTATTACAAGTTTCTAATGCTAAATTGATTCCTATACAAATTAATTTATGTATATTTGTCGTAATATTCCAGTATTCCACTGTTAGAGAAATGAATTGGATATTTTTGACACCAAATTATAAGTTTCCGTTAACTCAAAGTTCCGTTTATTTCCAATTGTAGAAGTTTTTCGTTTGGATGCCAAATATAAAAAAGAATAGCACCAAACTCCCTAGTAACAGTTCATGACTCTGCTTAAAACATGAGATATAAAGAAAAAGAATAAGGAAAGAATAATAAACTTACAACAAGGATCTATTTCCACTAAAAACTTGAACGAAAATATAGAACAACTGAAGATGAAGGAGAAGAAGAGGAAAGAAGATGAACAGAAAGTGGAGTACTTCAATGTTTTAAAATTTATTTAATGAGGATAATTTTGGATTAGTAAAAGTTATAAGGGACAAACAGGTCATTTCTTGGGTCTAACATATGATGGCTTTTAAGCAAAAAAACAGAGAAGTTAGGATCAGTCAACTTCTGGCTTTTTGCTTTTCTTTAAGCTTTTAAGCTTTTTTTTTTGCACTCCCAACACAACTTTTAAGCCAAACCAAACGGGCTTTTATAGGGTGTTTAACTAAACTTATAAGCTGGTCAAATTGATTTATAAGCACTTTTTGGCTTATCTACGCGTTTGGCAAAGTTTAAAGTGCTTATAAGCCAAAAATAAGCCAAAAGTCATAAGTTGGTCTCCCCCAACTTATCAAATTTCAGCTTATAAGCACTTTAAGTTTGACCTAAATATACGCTAGAGCTCAAAATGACCGGTCGGGTTGTTACATTATCTCCCACTTAAATATAGGTTCATCCTCGAACGTGCTGAGAACTGTACCAGAGTGGCCCAAAATCATTATTTAACACCTCATGCACCTACCTGTGCTACCACACATTAGCTTGAGCAAATTTGAAGATATTCTTATTTATTCAAACAAATGAGCCTTAGAGTTCAGTTTCAACATCCGAAATTCTCAGCCAGGCATGCTTTCAACATATGAACACCGTATCAATCACCACATGATGCACCGATACAAGATTACATACCCTTGCTTAATTCACACTATGCACCACGTCATTCACAGGACCATAATAACGTTCTCTAATCATAAAAGCCGACACTCCCCGGATCTGATGCTCACAATGCACCTCATGATACATTTAAGTCTTGTTCCAACTCTTACAATACTGCCACGACAGAAAAGACATGTAGAAATTCATAACCAACTATCGAGTCAACAAGTCATTGAGGCTATACCCCTGACAAGAACATTACCTCATTTTGAACCAAATAACGATCTTGCTCTTTAATACTTCATACAATCTCATTATACTAATTCTAGATCCAATAACCTTATCTCACGCAGTACGAACTGCTCAGGCAACAAGTCACATCTGACATGACCAAAAGTCCCATATGATGCCACAACGTGTCACTAGGCTATCAACTCGAATGCGATACATAAGGAAAATGAACTCTAAAAAGGACTTCTCAAATCACGCAACTATTATGAACTTTCCTCATAAATGGGAAATAAAACACACAGAATAAAATATAAGGGAATGTAATTATCATCACAGTGTTGTGGCGGGCAACCTGATCTAAACAACATACCCATGGCAGCGTGCCACCCAATCTACACATAAAAATCACATAAGAAGATACACATCGAACTAAATTGCTTGTTGCAACAAAATACCGAATACTGGTCACAAGTGTACTAAGTGCATAATACCATCTTTGAGGGGACATACAGTGTCATAAGCTAACAAACTCATGCAAAACTGAGGTGCGATATATGTTTTGAAACTAAAGAGCCATCCTGCTCACATAACCCCATCGCTACGTGAAACTTTAACACATAAAAAGTTTACCAAGCCGGTTCGCAACTCACACGGCACAAAATAGCATTACATGAAATAGTCAATGATGAATTCACATCCAATGTCTAAATACCCCTCCATAAGGAAACCTATGCTAGAATGAACATATTCGGCCTGATATAAAGCCCATATTCAAATTTAAATGCATCCACAAACCTCAAGCTGATTTTGATCGTACCGAACTAGGCCAATAATCTTTTCTTGGTCCATGATAACCTTTTTTTCCATAACACACATGAACAACCATCATCACCGAAGTAATCCTCTGCAGTCCACAATCTAATAAATTGAGTGTCCTCCAGGCATAAATTCTCAAATTAACTATATTACCACAATCTTCACACTTGGTTTTATTCTGCAACCAATCAAGTGACTACATGCCACACTTATACAATCTTCCCGTGAGACACGTTCCCACGATCTTCTGTAATAGATAACAAGTCTGCATATCTATTCTATCAGCTACACTAACGCTGAAAAGTGATCAGAATTCATAACCAGGATGCAAAGGCTCTTTCACAAAACACCGATCCCAGGTGGCGTTGAAGACAATGCTAACTTACTCTAAATATTCAAATCCCTTTCATGCTCATCCGTTTTTGTGACATCCTTGTCAACACCAAACCGCAACATTGATCCTCACATTCAAATTTCATACCGCTCACTGCGCCTACATGCCAACATGCGATAGTACAGGAATTCCATCACAACTCTTGAACTACTAACATGGTAAACACTTCCTCACATGAAAACTTTTTGCTTAAATCGTTCCAAGAGAAACATAGCAACACACGAGTGAATTCTCATAATCATAGAAGATGCAATTCTTCAAGTAGTGGCCTAAGCCACCATAACCTTTTCCGGTATCTGCCTACACATAGGAGACCATAATACTAGAATACTTCCAAATAAATTCAACTACGAACCTTCAAGCCTCATACGTACTATCACAAATTGCTTGCATAACTCAATCACGCTGAAGGAACTGATCACTGCCACCAATATGCCAATTCAATCATGGCTAACCAATCAAACCTCTTCCAATTTATCCTTAATTTCCTTATAACAATAATAACTTCATTCAATACATAACGCACTCAATCCGAGTGGCCTTGTAACACGAGACCATGTTGTCTCAAATCTCATGAACCATCTTATACATTCTTTGTGCGCATATTCGCATCTCGACTGGTACATCCATTCTGATAATTTGTCACGGCCCTAGTTCACGAATCGTGAACATGTCATAACGGCACCTAGTCTTCGCGACTAGGTAAGCCTAACACAATACGGAACATACATTTTCACGAACAAAAAGGTAAGATAACAGCAGAATGATGTAAAAGAAATGTAATAAGTGTCGCTCGGCACATACACTTCGCCAAATACCAGAAGAAAAACACACTACCAAGACTCAAAAACTCACGGGTAACACAAACTAAGAAAGAGTACAACTGTGGCTCTATACATCAAGAGTGTCTATACAACGGAAATAAGTAAATAGCTGATATCACTAAAGAGAATAGAAGAAGAATCTCCGGATCTGTGGACGTAGCAGATCATACCTCAAGTTTCCTGAAGGTGCTCCTAAATCACATAGTGCGCCTGATCTGATGTACCTGGATCTGCACAACAAAAGTGTGCAGAATTGTAGTATGAGTATACCATGACGGTACTCAGTAAGTGCCAAGCCTAACCTCGATGGAGTAGTGACGAGGAAGGTCAGGGCCTTACCGAGAAATAATAATATAATGATAATAACAATATCGATCAGTTCAAATAAGAATGAAATAACAATAATGAGGTGAATACTACAACCGTCTACAATTAAGCTACCAAGGAGAAATCAACACAACAATGTACAAATCCACAAGTCCAGGATCTCCGGGAATTGAACCCGCAGTCCCTCTCTATACTCAGCAACTCAGGATCTCCGGGAATTGAACCTGCAGTCCATATATCAGTCTCACAGGATCTCCGAAAATTGAACCCACAGTCCGTATATCGGTATCTATGGGTCTCCGGGAATCGAACCCGCAGCCCTCGGATCTCCGGGAATTGAACCCGTAGTCCGTATCTCAATATCTCAGGATCTCCAGGAATTGAACCCGCAGTCCGTATCTCAATATCTCAGGATCTCTGGGAATTGAACCCGCAGTCCTTTACCTCAATAGCATCGGATCTCCGGGAATTGAACCCACAGTCTACAAATAAAAATACAATCAATAAGAGGAAAAATACAAAGAAATATGAAGTACATAGCTACAATTACACCAAATCCAGTCTCAACAAGTTCCAGGAAGTTCAATTAAGACAAGTAGGCACTTAGACAGATAATCCTATCTAATCAAGCTTCTCTAACTAACACCAGATAAATCTTACAATTGAATCAATTAAATAACAAGGATATCACGATTTGAACAGTTCAAGTAAGGTGATTTTTCAACAATCTGCGCAAGTACACGCCCGTCACCTCGCATACAAGGCATTAAAATCAACACATAATATCCTAGGGGAGAAGGTTCCCCCACGCAAGGTTAGACAATTCACTTACCTCAATTTCGGTACAAAACCGCTAAGAAATGACTCCCTTGCCATAAGTATCCGACTACGAGTGGCCCAAATCTAGTCAAACCAATTTTACAGTGTAAAATCATTACAAATAACTAACTACAATAATAAAATTAAAGCTACAGCGCGAAAGTGGGTGAAATAACCAAAATACCCCTGCAACCATCGGCTCAGAATCGAAATATTTTTACGATTTCAGAACCCTCGTACTCTCACGAGTCTAACCATATAAAATTTATCGAAATCGGAGTTCGTTTATCCCTCCAAATCATCAAAGTTTCTTCTATAAAACTACCCCAATTTTACACCCCAAATCCGAAATTAAAGAAAGAAATTGAGTTTAGATTAGTGAATAATGATCACAAGGGAGTAAGAAATCATTACCCAACAATTGTCTCTGAAAAGCACGCGAGAAATCACTTAAAACCGAGCTCCCTAGTTTGAGTTTTTGCAAAAATGGTGAAACCCTCGCGGATGAAGTGTTATATTCTGATTCTATCTGCCCAGGTATTTACTCTATGCGACCGCATGAACCCTGTTACGATCGTATAGAACAAATTTTCTACCTCACCAAATTACCTTATCCGATCGCATAGACCACAATGCGATCGCACAACTCATCCAGATAGGCTTATGTAATCGCATACACTACTCCGCGATCGCATAAAACAAAAGTTTGGACCTGGGACCCCTACTCTTTACACTATGCGATCGCAAAGTAACCTCTGCGATCACAAAGCACAACCATCTAAAGATATGCGATCGCATAGCCCTTTCCGCGATCGCATAGAACAAAAGTTTGGTCTCCTCCCAAACCTTCTATGCGATCGCATCACCCCTATGCGATCACATAGAGTATCCGTCTGCAACACGTACCAGCAACCAACAGCACTTCTAAAATGCAAGAATTGGTCCGATTGGACCCCCGGATTCACCCCGAGGCCCCGGGACCCCAACGAAAACCACCAACCTATCCCAAAACACTATACGAACTTGTTCCAATCATAAAAACACGCCCTTAAACACGGAAATCATCAAATCAAGGCGGATTCAAGCCTAAGTTTCAATCAAAACTTCTGAAACCTGCATGCTATCAAAAACCCGACCAAATGATGTCCGAATGACCTGAAAATTTGCAAACATATCCAAAATCATCTAACGAAGCTACTTCAACTGTCGAAATTTTATTCCGACTCCCCGATCAAAATCTCACCTATCGATCGGATTTTTCCAAAATTCCAAACTTCTGCATTTCAAGCCTAAATGAGCTACAGACCTCCAAAATACATCCCGAACGCGCTCCCAACCCCGAAATTATCTAACAGAGCTAATGGAACCATCAGATTTCCATTCCGAGGTCGTCTTAACACTTTTACGAATACGGGCTATTTTTCAACTATAAAGCTTTCATTTAGGGACTAAGTGTCCCAAAACACTTCAAATTCTAGAAACAAACTTCCCGGCAAACCACAATAGCAGAAATGAACTTAGGGGAAACAGTTAATTGGGGATCGATGCGTAAATCTCAAAAATGATCGGTCGGGTCGTTACATCTTCCCACACTTAAAGATTCATTTGTCCTCGAACAAGCATAGAAAACATATCTGGAGTGGTGAAGAGATGAGGGTACTCGCTGCGCATATCCTGCTCGGTCTCCCAAGTCGCCTCCTCGGCCGGCTGACCCCGCCACTGGACCTTCACTGAAGCGATGTTCTTTGATCTTAGCTTCCTGATTTGCTTGTCCAAAATGCCCACTGGCTCCTCAACATAAGACAGATCCTCGTCTAGCTGAACAGAAGTGAAATCCAACATGTGCGACGGGTCACCATGGTATCTCCGGAGCATAGAGACATGAAATATGGATGGATTCCGGCTAGGCTGGGAGATAAGGCTAGCTCATAAGCAACCTCCCCAACACGCCTCAAGATCTCAAAAGGGCCAATGAATCTCGGACTCGGCTTCCCCTTCTTCCCAAACCTTATTACGCCCTTCATGGGCGAGACCCGAAGTAGAACCCGTTCGCCAGCCATAAAAGCCACATCGTGGACCCTCTTGTCCGCGTAACTCTTCTGTCTGGACTGGGCCACACGGAGTCTGTCCTGAATCACCTTGACCTTGTCCATTGCATCCTGGACCATCTCAGTACCTAGTAGCCTGGCCTCGCCCGCATCGAACCAACCCACGGGGACCTGCACCTCCTACCATATAGGGCCTCATACGGTGCCATCTGAATGCTAGACTGATAGCTATTGTTATAAGCAAACTATGCCAATGGCAAGAAATGATCCCATCAACCTCCAAACTCAATCACGCATGCACAGAGCATATCCTCCAAAATCAGAATAGTGCGCTCAGACTGGCCATCCGTCTGGGGGTGAAACGATGTGCTCAGCTCCACCCGAGTGCCTAACTCCTACTGCACGGCTCTCCAGAACCGCGAAGTGAACTGAGTGTCTCTGTCTGAAATGATGGAATTTGGAATACCATGGAGCCGGACTATCTCCTTGATGTAGATTTCTGCCAGACGCTCCGACGAGTAAGTGGTGCACACGGGTATGAAATGGGTGGACTTGGTCAGCCGATCCACAATGACCCAAATGGAATCAAACTTTCTCACTGTCACACCTCCCTTTTTACTACCCCACTTTGGGAAAGAGCATATAAATACGCTTGTAGGGTATACCTCGATGCTCAAATACCCGAAACGGATATAGTAGCATAGAGGAATGAGTTTTTCCAATTAAAGGACAATCGGTTCGGGATTTTGTTGAGATTAATCAGAGTCGCCACTTGGAAAGATAATGGTGTTCCAAGTCACCGGTTAATCCCGAATCCGAGGAATTTGACTCTTTTTTTAAAAATGTCTGCGAAGCAAAGATCCGGATAAGGAACTCTGTTAACCCGGGAGAAGGTGTTAGGCATTCCCGGGTTCCGTGGTTTTAGCACGGTCGCTCAATTGTCGTTCCCGACTCTTGTTTGACTCAACATAGATTTTAACAACAAATAGTGCTTTTTACTTAAATATTTTTACGGAATTTGCGACATCGCGAAAACATCCCTCGAGTCACACCGCAACCAGTACGCCTGTGACTTTCGGTATATTTCAGCTTTGTTGAGATTTAGATTTGAGTCGCACCAAGTGCACACTCGTTCAAAGGAAAGTACATTAAATCGTGCCCTAAAATAACGTCTATCGGCTTTTAAGTCTTTTGGGAGAAGCTATGGAATTCGCTATTAGCTTTCCCGAGTCTACTTTATTATCTTATTACTAAATGGGGGCCCCACTTGTTTAATGTCGGGCGAGGCTCATCCCAAGTATTATTAAGGTTCAATCATAATATTTAGCTATATTCTCTATATCTGTTTTTTCCTTATCCGATTCCTAATACTAAGCATTCCAGACCCATATATTTTCTTTCTCCATCGGGCTTTTGGAATAATATTCAGGACAACACCATATAAGTCCAGGCCTTAATGACCTGGATCAGGCTTAGGCTCAATGGCCTAGCGGATTCACAGTCCAGGCCTTCGCTGTACAACAGGCCCAGACCAGATTTATGATAACAATGGCAAACGGACAATATGGAATTCATAGTAGAACAGACACTAAGAATGAGATAGAATTACTTTTTATTTATCAGAAAAGGAAAGTTAATACATAGATTGCTAACTCTAAATCAAATATCAATACACTTGAACTCAACAGACTGTCTTCAAGCCAACTAAAGTTTTATACTAGTGTCTAATTGTTTACTGGTCAAAATAGAAAAATCTAAGAGCACAGCTTAATTATCTATGAGCATTGATCAAATAAGAATGATTTGGCTAACTAGATACAATATCTAAAAGAAGCTAAACAAGTTATTCACTGATGCTTAATTATATCAATGGTTTTATTATGGGCTAAACCTCATATCATCACAGATCTGTCCTACTTAAACCGTTTCACTATCTATTTGTTTCCCTTTGTTAAAACTTAATCACATATGAACCTTTGTTTACGAGTGGACTGATCACCAGTTTAAACAATCATGAATGGAACTTAAACACTTTAATCTAGCGGCTCAAAAACTTGTCATGATTAAACTACTGATTTTACTACGAGCCAAGCTTATTTAATGTTATCAAAACCAGTTTCACCCCAGTTATTACTTCAATCAGGTTGTTTCCTCTTTAAACTTACTCGAATCCAAATATCAACTTCCAAATCTTATTACCTACGTGAGTTGGCTGAACTTGCTGTTATCGATTTATATCAGAGTTATTTAGCCTTGTTTTATGATTCTTACCTATTTAACTAAGTGATTTATGAGTATTTTTTGGCAATTTTCTATATTTTTCCTAATTTTTCACTACTTAAAAACTATTTTGCTAATTTTCTTCCTAAAACTAATCAATTTAAAACAAAGTAATTACCTAGCCTATTTTTTTAATTTTTCTAATTTCTAATTATTCAAACACACAAAGTGTAGCTAATTTCAAACAAATCAAGTAATTGCACTCAAAAATATATTTATTTTAATTTTGGAATTAATTGCCCGGTGCAAAAATCATGTGCTCACACCCACAGTCCGTGGAAGTCCAGATACGAAGTCCATGGTGATGCGCTCCCATTTCCACTCTGGATCTCAATCTGCTGCATTAACCCACCCGGACGATGATGCTCATACTTCACCGGTTGGCAGTTGAGGCACCTAGAAACATAGTCAACTATATCCTTCTTCATCCGCCTCCACCGGTAATGCTGCCTCAAGTCCTAATACATCTTCGCGGCACCCGGATGGATGGAATACCGCGAGCTATGGGCCTTTTCTTGAGGGTGACTGGTCCTAGCCTCGTCACTACTTCTCCGGGATAGGCCAGGCATTTACCAGCACATGAGGTCGGTTGTGCTGATACTACACTCTGCGCTCTTTTGCACAGATACATGTTACGGATAGCAGCAGCGGCAGTAGCATGACTATGGATATTCTGACTATTGAGACTTCGAGGTAGCTTTGCAGGCGTCCGCAAGACCAGTTGTCTCCTCTATCTATGTATTTCATTCCGTTATCTCATATATTCAAGATAAACAGCTTATATTTATTTCAGACAATTATGTGTATTATTCTTAGAAGTTCGTGAGTATTGTGACACCAGTCTTGGGTAGTGTATTATGTTTGGGTTTTTCGTATCATATTTGATAAAATTGACTAAGTCTTCCGCTAAGTTTAATTATTTCACTGTAATTACATGACTTTATTTAAAGTCTTAAGAAGAGAGTTGTAACTAATGCAAATGTAAGTAACAGTTGGCTTGCCTAGCTTCCATTAGTAGGTGCCATCATGACTCCCGATGGTGGGAAATCTGGGTCGTGACACAAACTATCTTATTTGGTACCGTATATATATTTTTTCCAAATTTATTTGGTACCTTTTATTAAAGTTCAACATTTTAAAGTATGTCATTACGGAGAATTAATAATTCTTTGTAGCTCTAACAAAAAAATTAACATTTCCAAGAAACACAAACAACCCGGCCAGTTCGAATGGGCAATTACTTTGACAAGCTTAAGTTCATATTCAAATAAATAACATGAGAGAAAATACTCAATCAAAATTCTCAAAGAGACAGCTTAACTGAAATTAGTTAGACACCCAAGAAGAAAAATGTCAGATAGCTTAAGAATCTAACGGGGTCAAACAAAAATTTCACATGGGATTCATGAAGATAAGAAATGTACCTTGAATAGAAAGTGATACTAAATATACTAGATAAAAATCAATTGAGTCTTGACCAAAAAAAAAAAGTCTCCAAATCAACATAATGGAGGTTTCAGAGTAATAAATAAATATATTACAAGGATATATGCCAAGTGATTTATACTATAGAATGAGGATTTTTGAGGGAAGACAATTGTTAAACTCTTGTGTTCCTTTGTTGCAAATAAATCATTCCTTTTCGCAACATTATGTATTTTATAAGCAAAAAATGTTAAATATGAGGGAAGAAGAATGTATAATATCATCTTATAAAATGGAACTAGAAGAATATATATATGTTATCATTAACTTAGATAGATATGATATTTATCTATATATAATTAAAAGCAAAAGACAAAAGCCCCATATAAAGCCAAATGACAAAATAATAACATGATACATAACAATATTCCTCCTAATAATTAGGAACAACACTAATTAAATAATAATTCCATCATCTCCACTTTTCTAGCCTAACTTCCCATTCCTTCAAGTTCTTCCCCCACTCACAACACTCCCCCCACAGTCCATTTCCCCATTTTCCCACGTCAATTATACACACACATCTTTATATATAATATACATATAAAAAACAAAAAATAATATAATAAAATATAAAACTACTATATATATATATAATCATTTTATTTGAATTAATAAATATAGATGTCGTATAATTTAAATATGATAAAAAAAACAACAAAAAATAAATATATAAAAAATAATTGTCCATTCAAATTGGGTGGGAATAGTTTCAGGTTTGAGTTTTCAAATTATTTTAAAATAAAAAGCAAAAAAAAATTACTATAAAAATACGAAAAAGAGAAGAAAAACTACCCATTCAAATCGGGAAATTGTTTCAAGTTCGAGTTTTAAAATAAAATAAAATAATGAATTACTAGCTCGTATTGGGGAGTAGTTTCAAATTGGAGTTTTAAAATTATTCTAAAATAAAAAATGAAAAATCTATTTATAAAAATAATATATAATATATAATATATAAATAAAATAATATATATATATATATATATATATATATATATATATATATATATATATATATATATATATATATATATATATATATATATATATATATATATGTGTGTGTGTGTGTGTGTGTGTGTGTGTGTGTGTGTTGATTACTTTATTTGGATTAATAAATATAGATATCATATAATTAAATATGATAAAAAACAACAAAAAATAAATATATAAGAAAGAACTGCTCATTCAAATTGGGTGAGAGTAGTTTCAACTTTGAGTTTTTAAATTATTTTAAAATAAAAAGTAAAAACAATTTACCAATAAAAAAACGAAAAAAGAGAAGAAAAACTACCCATTCAAATCGGAAATTTATTTCAAGTTGGAGTTTTAAAATAATTTTAAAATAAAAACAAAATTAAAAAATATAATAAATGACTAATTCAAATTGGGGAGTAGTTTCAAGTTGGAGTTTTAAAATTATTTTAAAATAAAAAAATGAAAAATCTATTTATATATAATATACATATAAAAACGAAAATATTAAAATAAAATAAAAAAACTACCACATACCTGTGGAGAGAGAGATATAGTAATTGTAAAGTCCGTTCCCCATTTTCCATACATTTTTATCTATTAACAATATTATTATACTAAATATTGGATAATATAATAAATAAAAATACATAACAAAAAATTATTTGTTGACTACATAAGTCCCTTTAATTTAATGGAGATTTAACACTCCTCATATTTATAAAAATTTCAAGATAAGCTAATTATAGGACTAAATTATTATTATTATTACTATTATTTTTATTTTGCCTATAGTGAAATATATATCTATATATATATATATATATATATATATATATATATATATATATATATATATATATATATATATATATATATATATATATATATATACCGAATATTGGATAATATAATAAATAAAAATACATAACAAAAAATTATTTGTTGACTACATAAGTCCCTTTAATTTAATGGAGATTTAACACTCCTCATATTTATAAAAATTTCAAGATAAGCTAATTATAGGACTAAATTATTATTATTATTACTATTATTTTTATTTTGCCTATAGTGAAATATATATCTATATATATATATATATATATATATATATATATATATATATATTTATTTTGACTTCGTAATTAAAAATAGGTTCTGTATATATATATATTTTGCCTAAATGAAAATATATATATTTATTTTGACTTAAATAGTGTTTAATGATACCCACTTTTAATAATTAATAAATATTAAAACTATAATATATTCTTAATTGTATATCCAATTATATATATATTATAGTTTTAATATTTATTAATTATTAAAAGTGGGTATCATTAAACACTATTTAAGTCAAAAAAAAAAAAAGAAGGGAAAGGGCACTTAAAGCCCATGAGAAGGGCTGTTGGCAAACAAATGCCTTAAGCCTTAGGAAAATAAGATTAGTCACGTATAGGAAAGGAGCAGAAGGCAAAATAGGTTCTGTCATTCTCGTAAACAAAGACAAAAGGCAAAAGCACGTCCTACTCAATCACGAAACAAAGAGCCGTGCAACAGAAAATCTAGGTTTCTTTACAAACCACAAAATTCTTGAATTTTGGTAAGTAAATTTCCCTATTGTCAATTATCCTATAGTGGTAATAGGTAATAATGAAATAGTTAATTCTATTCTTCTTCTATATCAACAATAAATTTCAGGTTTAGGTGTGAATCTTTAAAATTGATTAAAAATACATTGGTTGTTATAGATTTTATTCTTTGACTGGTATCAATTGGACTGGGGCCTACGTATCGGCTCGAGAAGTTTTGAGGTGTGTTGATATAACCCTTTACTAAAGTGGTTTAACTCACAAAAACATGCACACAAAGTGTTTGATGAATTGCATAAGAGAGTTAATATATATACTTAATTGGAGTAGTAAGTACCTATTAGCTTGCTATTAATTTCTAATTAAAATTTAAATGATCAGTTGGATATATGTGTATAAATTTCAGATTTGTTTTATGTTATTATTTATACTTAATTGGAGTAGTAAGTACCTAGTAGCTTAGAATTAATTTCTAATTAAAATTTAGATGATTAGTTGGATATATGTGTATAAATTTCAGATTTGTTTTATTTTATTCTTTATACGTAATTGGAGTAGTAAATACCTATTAGCTTAGAATTATTTTCTAACTAAAGTTTTAGATGATTATTTGGCTTTAGGTGCATAAATTTCAGATTTTTATGTTATTTATATATGCCATTTTCATGTTGGAAAATTCATGAAGGATCAAGAACATTTATAAATACTTTTGAATATTTATTTAATTCTTATGTCATGCCTTACATTTAAGGATACCAGTATGAGTATGTATAAAAGATTTAGACTTGAAAAGTCACAAGAAGAAGTTTTAGAAAGAAAAGATTTTTGGGAGTATCCTTTATTCTGAGAAGGGGTCATTGTCCAAGCCTAGGGTCCTGACCAAGGCATTGACTTCCTGAAACTACTTGTGCCAAAGTAGGGAGCACACGAGCTGAGGGCCTCGTTGCTGAGAATTTACTTAGCCATGCTAAGGTATGATACATGAGCGCTGAGAACCATGAAGCGAGTGGCACCTCATAAATTGGGCCTATTCGATCAGGTTGGGATCGAACCCGTGCCGATCACATGGTGACTGAGGCAGAATTAAGTCAGGATAGTTGGAACTCCCAAAGTATAAAGTGAAGTATTTTTATCAAGAAAGAAAAAGAAAAGAATTTTCTATTATGCAATTATTTAGAATTATTCTTATAAGCTTTATGTTTTACATGCTTTAGAACCTTTGCTCATAATATATATATTATTAAAGTTTCTCCCCCTGTTGTTGAGACTCATTGAGTACAATGGATGGTACTGACGTTCTCTTTTGGGAACCTACGTTGGTCTGCTGTATAACGTAGGAACCGTATTTGCAGGCGAGCAGGCTATGAGTTAGGACTTCCTTCCCTTCCAGTGCTATTGGTGAGCTCCGCTTTTGTTCGTGGAGTATTCCTTAGCGCCATTTTCATTTAGTTATTTCTTTATTTATTTAGAGAACTGGCCAGGAAGTCTCATGTCCTGAGCAGTGCGTCAGTTTATCAGTAGAGGCTTCATAGACATAGTCATTGGTTTGAGAGTCATAAGTTACTTTATAATTACTTAGCAGAAATTTCAATAGTTACTACGAATAAAGCTTTGGAGTTGATTTATTTAAATATTTGAATTAATCAAAAGATTTTTTTTAGAATATTGCTTTGTTTCATATAATGTTTGGAGTTATAAAAGTTTGATAAGCAGAGATAGTTCGCTCGATCATGTTTAGTGATCGAGTGCCGATCTCGGCTTGTTCAGAAAATAGGTCGTGACAAAATTAGTTTCAGAGCCTCAGGTTTATGGAGTCCTAGGGGTCTATGAAGCCTTGTTAGTAGAGTCTTGTTTATGGGTATGAAGCGCGCCATACTTATAAATAGGAGGCTACAAGCATTTAGGAAAAATTTCATTTTTTTTGTCATACTTTAGATCGTGTAGTAGGTCCTACATCTAAAGAAATATCTAATGTATTCGTTTCTCCAAAAATTCACAGAAATGGCTCGTACTCGCAACTATGACACCGACACTCAGGATGCTGCTCAAGAAACTCTTGCTACTATTATGGCCCAGGGCAGAACTAAAAAGGCTTCAACCCAGAAAAGGAAGAGTAAATCCACAGAGAGGGTTCAGGTACCCCGAGTTGAACATGAAAAGGGGGTGGAGCATGATGATCCAGTACCTCAGGATCCAGTGCCGCCCCCAGTAGTAGCTCCAGCTCAGACAACCATATCTCCTAAGGTGGGTCAAATGTTTAATGTTGTCAACAATGCTATGGAGATGTTAAAAGCCTTTATGGACAACCAGAACGAGAGAAGAGATGAGATTCAACCTCGATTAAATAGACAAAACAATTTTGAGTCCTCAAGAGTGAATGAATTTTTAAAGATGAGTCCTCCAGTGTTCCATGGATAGTTGATGAAGATCCGATATTATGGCTGGAGGGTGTCAAAAAAGCCCTCCGAGTTATGAAAGCATTTGATGATGAAACACGTGTGTCGCCCAGGTCATAAGGGGCATGATGACTTGACGTCATCCTCACCTTCCTCCGGCAGCCTATTTGGTTCTAGTAGTTACTTTACTAGATTTTTTTTATTTTATATGGAGCAGGCTGATTACCAGCTTAGAGATGTGGCCGGTGCTTGGTTTGAGATGTGGGAAAATGAAAGGTGTGAAGATGATGGTCCGCCTACTTGGGAAGAATTTGAAGAGGCATTCATGGCTAATTTTATCCCAGATGAGGATAGGGAAGCTAAGGCTACAAAGTTCGAACAACTCAAGCAAGGGAATAGAAGTGTGCAAGAGTACTTCATGGAATTCATAAGGTTGGCTAAGCATGCTCCTCACATGGTTAAGACAGAAAGAGCAAAGATTCGCAGGTTTGTTGGAGTTTTGGCTTACCACATTAAGGATACGACATCAGCTGCAGCGGTAGGAATGATATCTTTCTCATCTGTCGTGGGGTTCGCCTAGCACTTAGAAAAAGACAGACAACAAAGGATTGAAGAGAAAGAACATAACAAGAAATCCCAGACAACGAGCAAGTTTAATGGTACATCCAGCGGAGGTGGAAAGGATTCCTCTAATAAGGAGTCATTAGCACCATCTCAGTCCAGTCATCAGTCAGGTGGTGGGTCTTCCTTCATGCGTACTCAGAAATATGGAAATCAGTCTCGCCGAAGTCAGAATTTTGGGACATCATCCTCACATAGCCAGAGTCATACTGAGCAACATTCACACCAGCAAGGTATTTGTGGAACATGTAAGCGACAACATTTAGGTCAATGCAAGCTCGGGTTTCATGGTTGCTACCATTGTGGAGACATTGGTCATATAAAGGCCAATTGCCCAAAGTTGCGACATAATTTCAGTGGTGGATCAACTCATCCTTCTAGTTCCTCAGCTACTGCAGTTGCACCACCTCAGGCTCGTAGTTCTCATAATCAGACCGGGCATGGAGCAGGCAGAGGTGCAGACCGAGTTACTCAAGGAGGGGGACAACCCCGTTTGTTTGCTACACTTGATCGTCAGAGTGTAGAGGCATCTGCAGAAGTTACTACAGGTATACTTTTAGTCTGCTCACACAATGCTTATGCCATAATGGACCCAGGTTCAACGTTTCATATGTTACTCCATACTTTGCAATTAACCTCGGCCTAGAACCTGAACAACTTAGTGAGCCATTCCTAGTATCTACTCCAGTTGGTGAGTCAGTGAAAGTCACCAGAGTCTACAGAGGTTGTATAGTTTCAGTCCAAGGTCACAATACCAAAGTTGATTTCATAGAGTTAGAAATGGTGGATTTTGATGTGATCATGGGTATGTATTGGTTGTCTTCCTGCTATGCCATGTTAGATTGTCATTCCAAGATAGTCAGTTTCCAATTTCCAAATGAAGAAGTATTAGAGTGGAAGGGTAGTTCAGCATCGCTCGTAGGTAAGTTTATTTCTTACCTTAAGGCACAACGGATGATCGGTAATGGGTGTCTCGCCTATTTGGCTCACATCATTAATCCAGAATCAGAACCACCATGTCACGACCCCAAATCCGGTCGTGATGGCGCCCAGCACATTGCTAAGCTAGCCTGACCAATCAATATCAACAACGGAGCTAGAAGCTCTCTTTAACCCATTTAAGCATTTCAAAATATGAAACAATAGTAATACTTATATCAACAACGGGGAGACCAAGTCCCAAAATATACTAACTCCCATAGACCAAGGGTCAAGAGTCATGAGCCTCTACTGAACATAAGTATATAAAGGTTTACAAGATGCCAAGTGCGGAAAGAAAAGTCAATACAAAATCAAGAGACAGTGAGAAGGAATATCGGGTCCTGCGGACTCTGCAGCTACCTCGAATATCCACAAATGTCGCCTCACACAGCTACTGGATCACTGCTGAGATCCACGAGACTCTACCAACCGGCTCATGACTCGCGAGACCTGTTAACCTAGGCTCTGATACCAACTTGTCACGACCCAAACCCTGGTCGTGATGGCGCCCAACACAATGTTAGGCAAGCCCGACCATATTATCCCTTAAACCAGCCAATTATTAAATAAATTAAACTTAAACAGTAGATAATCATATCAGGTGATAACCGAAATGTAAAACATACAAAATACGGTCCCAAACATATCGTGGTGTCACGAGACCGAGCCTCTACAGAATAGCATCCTAATACAACCAAGTCTAGGCAAATAGGAAATCAACAAGATGATAAAGAAGGAGAAAACAAGCTCTGCGGACGCTGGCAGCTACCTCGTAATCTCCGCAAAAGTAGATAAGGATCAGCAGCTACAATGTCTCAACTGCTCTCGGGCACCTGTGAATCTGCACAAAAAGTGCAGGGAGTGGGGTGAGTATATTTCAACTCAGTGAGTAATGATAATAAATAATGACTGAAGGTAAGAACTCCTGTGCTATCACTTAGCAGTTCTAAGGCAACCTTCACAAGTACGTCATCACTATAGTAGTACTTTAACCTCCAATCTACGTTTATCTCTACAAGATTCCACACTGAACTAACCCTCACTCGTACCCCTACGGTGTACGGCCATCTCAACATATAAAGACACATACTTATGTCTATAATGTATAAGTATTTAAGTAAATAGTAGGGTATGATTAAGTATAATGCCGCGGCGTGCAGCCCGCTCCAATACATATACCGCCGCGGCGCGCAGCCCGCTCCATTTTACGTCGACGCCGCTCACTGGGGGTGTATACGTACTTCGGAGGGGCTCCCTAGGCCCAAGCACTATGTACTGCGGCGTGCAGCACGATCCACACAAATATTACTGCGGCGTGCCGTCCGATCCAATATATATATATATATATATATATATCTCTATACTGCTGCGGCGTGCCGCCCGATCCCATCATATACACCAGTGCTCACTGAGAATGTGTGCAGACTCACACTCCGAAGGGGCTCCTACAGCCCAAGCGCAATAATACCGCGGCGTGCAGTCCGTCCCACATGTGTGTTACATGTATATTACATGTACATAACTGGCGTGCGTCCGATCCAATATATATCATATACATATACTCGACGGCGTGCTCGACCCGATCCAATGATAGGTATCATATATATAATACCTCATAATGGGTCCTCGACCCTATCTCGCTAATATACTGGCCTTTCGTGCCCAATATAACATCTCATGCGGTCCTGACCCTATCTCACTCAAGTATGACTTGCCTTCGTGCCCACTCGCCTAGAACATGGAATTCCACCCTAGATAATCTCTCTCAATGTACACATCTAGTACGGGCTCATATTATGCTATACAGCCAGAGCTACGGCTGAGTGTATGTTTCCAATCACGATATAAGGGTCACCTAGCTCTATAGGTTCCCTAATGCTCTACAGATCGGCACAAGGCCCCAAACATGGCTATTAGCCCAATTGTACAGCTATAATCTCATTAGCAGTCATACAACACAGTATTCTATTAGCCGGGAAGGACCAAGTCCAAGTCCCCAATCACAATGTCACCACACTCGTCTCAAGACGTGTGTATCATCTCAACATAGCACCGTGAAGTGCTAGTACGGGGTTTCAAACCCTCAGTACATTATTTACTATCACCACTCACCTCGAACCGGTAGAAGCTTCAATCCGCCTTGCGCTTGCCTCGCAAATCAATCTCCTCGGATGCCAACTCTGCTCAAAATCATAGAGAATGCATCAATATACGCTAATTTCACGAAATTCATTCGAAATAACCCAATTTATATCAAAACCCACAAGTTGTCAAAACCCGACTTTTGGTACACTTGTCGAAAAATTACAAAAATTACATATTCGGAATCCTCATCTCGATACGAGTCTAGGCATATAAAATTTACCAAAATCGGACTCCATTTGCCCACTCAAATCGGTGTTTTTCTTTAATTTAGGCCTAGGGCTCAAACCCACCTTTAATCTTCCATTTACATAAATTTAACCCATGATTTCATGTTAAAATGATGTAATTAAGCCACAAAACTTACCTCCAACGAATCCCCGATGAATTACCAGCAATTCCCGTGAGTTTCTCTCTCAAGAACTCAAAAATGGCGTTTTGGGTTAATGAACTCGTAGCCCCTCTGTTCTGTGATTAAATTCTCTGCCAGACCCATTTGCTTCTATGCGATCGCAATGACCCTATGCGATCGCATGGAGTTAAATTTTCCTGCCAATTTCCCCTTCTATGCGATCGCAATGCACCTCCGCGATCGCATAGCACAACCTTCCAGTCCTCATCTTTTCTTCTCTGCGATCGCAACACTGGCTATGCGATCGCAATGCACAGTCTGACAAACCTATGCGATCGCACCCTTTGCTATGCGATCGCATAGCACATTTTGCTCACCCCTCCAATCTCTTCTATGCGATCGCACAAGTGGCCCTGCGATCGCAGAGCGCCAGATTCCAAACCTATGCGATCGCATCCCCTCTTACGCGATCGCATAGAACAACTCTGGGGCTCACTTCCATCCTTCTATGCGATCGCATCTACCCTATGCGATCGCATAGAGCATCCGTCTGCAACAAAACCAGCAGCCAACAGCAGTTCAAAAATAGAAGAAATGGTCCGTTTGGACCCCCGAAATCAACCCGAGGCCCCCGGGACCCCAACGAAAACCACCAACATACTCCAAAACACGATACGAACTTGTTCCAATCATGAAAACACCATCCTAAACATCAAAATCACCAATTACTCACGGATTCAAGCCTAAATTTCTTAAAACTTTCCGAATTACACATTCGATGAAAAACCCGACCAAACGACGTCCGAATGACCTGAAATTTTGCAGGCACATCCAAAATCACCTAACGGAGCTACTGCAACTGTCGGAATTCCATTCCGACTCCCGGATCAAAATCTCACCTACCGTTCGGATTTCGCCAAAATTCAACCTTAGCCAATTCAAGCCTATTTCTACACCGGCCTCCAAATTCAATTCCGATCGCTCCCCTAAGTCCTAAATCACCTTCCGGAACTAACCGAATCATCAGAATCCGATTCCGAGCCCTCTAGCTAAATAGTCAACTCCAGGTTGACTTTTCTTATTCAAGTTTCCTTCACAAAGGCTATATGCCTCATTTCCAATTTAATTCACTCCTAACTCCCCCGATAGACTCTAACACTTATATAAAAGCATGAATTATGTAATTACAACACAACGGGGTGGTAATTCCCGTGACGACGGGCCGGGTCGTCACATTCTCCCCTTCTTAAGCAAACGCTCGTCCTCGAGCGGGTCAAGAAACATACCTGAAGTCTCAAATAGCTGAGGGTATCTGCTCCGTATCTCCTGCTCAACCTCCCAAGTAGCCTCCTCCACGGGTCGACCTCTCCACTGAACCTTAACCGATGCAATCTCCTTGGACCTCAATTTTCTCACCCGACGACCCAAAATAGCAATAGGCTCCACATCATAGGATAGATCACCATCAAGCTGGATGGTACTGAAGTCTAATACATGAGACGGATCTCCAATGTACTTCCGGAGCATAGACACATGGAATACCGAATGAACGCTGGATAAACTGGGTGGCAAGGCTAACTCATATGCCACCTCTCCAACTCTCCTGAGTATCTCAAAAGGACCAATATACCTGGGACTCAGCTTCCCTTTCCTTCCGAACCTCATGACACCCTTCATAGGTGAAATCTTCAACAATACTCTTGTCACCAACCATGAAAGACAACTCTCGAACTCTACGGTCCGCATAACTCTTCCGACGAGACTGTGCTGTACGAAGCCTCTCCTGGATCAACTTTGCTCTATCCAGAGCATCCTGGACTAACTCAGTCCCTATCAATCTAACCTCACCAGGCTCAAACCATCCCACGGGGGATCTACACCGTCTGCCATACAATGCCTCATACGGGGCCATCTGAATACTCGACTGGTAGCTGTTGTTGTAGGCAAACTCAGCAAGTGGTAAGAATTCATCCCACGAACCACCAAAATCAATCACACATGCTCGCAACATATCCTCCAGGATCTGAATAGTACGCTCAGACTGCCCGTCTGTCTGGGGGTGAAATGCTGTACTCAACTCAACCCTCGTACCCATCTCTCGCTGAAATGCTCTCCAAAATTGAGAAGTGAACCGAGTGCCTCTGTCAGATATAATAGACACTGGGACCCCATGCAACTTGACAATCTCCCGAATAAAGATCGCTACCAACCGCTCCGATGAGTAAGTAGTACTAACCGGGATGAAATGTGCGGACTTAGTCAGCCGATCAACAATCACCCATACAGAATCAAACTTCCTCGCTGTCCGAGGGAGCCCAGCAACAAAATCCATGGTGATCCTCTCCCATTTCCACTCGGGAATAACCATACGCTGAAGAACACCGCCCGGTCTTTGATGCTCATATTTGACCTGCTGGCAATTGAGGCACCTCGCTACATGCCTAACAATATCCATCTTCATTCTCCTCCACCAGTAGTGCTGTCTCAAGTCTTGGTACATCTTTGCGGCACCTGGGTGAATAGAGTACCGCGAACTGTGTGCCTCCTCAAGTATCAACTCCCGCAAACCATCAACATTGGGCACGCATATACGGCCCCGCATCCTCAGAACACCATCACTGTCGATAGTCACATCTCTAACATCATTATGCTGCACTCTGTCCTTAAGGACAAGCAAATGTGGGTCATCATACTGGTCGCTCCCCGATGCGATCATATAAGGAAGATCGAGAAACAATACAAGCCAACACTCGACTCGGCTCCGAAATATCTAATCTCACTAGCCGATTGGCTAGGGCCTGAACATCATAAGCAAATGGCCTCTCCCCAACTGGGATGAAAGCTAGGCTGCCCATGCTAACCGCCTTCCGACTCAAGGCATCGGCCACCACATTGGCCTTCCCCGGATGATACAAAATAGTGATATCATAGTCCTTAAGCAACTCCAACCACCTCCGCTGTCTCAAATTAAGGTCCTTCTGTCTGAATAAGTGCTGAAGGCTGCGATGATCCGTGAACACCTCACATGAGACACCATACAGGTAATGCCTCCAAATCTTCAAGGCATGAACTATGGTTGCTAGCTCCAAATCATGAACAGGGTAGTTCTTCTCGTGGGGCTTCAACTGACGAGAGGCATAAGCAATGACCCTACCCTCCTGCATCAACACACAACCAATGCCCACTCCCGAGGCATCACAATATACAGTATAAGAACCTGAAGCTGTCGGTAGAATCAAGACTGGTGCTGTGGTCAGTGCTGTCTTGAGCTTCTGAAAGCTCTCCTCGCACTCCTCGGACCATAAGAAAGGAACACCCTTATGAGTCAATCTAGTCAAGGGTGAAGCAATAGAAGAGAATCCCCGAACGAATCGGCGATAATACCCTGCCAATCCCAGAAAGCTACGGATCTCAGTAACTGAGGTCGGTCTGGGCCAACTCTGCACTGCCTCGACCTTCCTCGGATCTACCCGAATACCATCACAGGACACCACGTGCCCTAAGAATGCCACGGACTCAAGCCAGAACTCACATTTGGAGAACTTGGCATACAGCTTCTCCTCTCTCAACCTCTGCAACACAATACTCAAGTGCCGAGCATGCTCCTCTTGGATACGAGAGTAGACTAGTATGTCATCAATGAATACGATCACAAATGAATCAAGATAGGGCCTGAACACACTGTTCATCAGATGCATAAATGCTGCGGGGGCGTTGGTCAACCCAAAAGACATCACAAGGAACTCATAGTGACCATATCTGGTCCTGAATGCAGTCTTCATAATGTCGGAACTCTCTAATCTTCAGCTGATGGTAGCCTGAACGAAGATCAATCTTCGAGAACACCCTAGCTCCCCGGAGCTGATCAAATAAATCATCAATACGAGGAAGAGGATACTTATTCTTCACTGTTACTTTGTTTAGCTGCCTATAGTCAATACACATCCTCATAGATCCGTCCTTCTTCTTAACAAACAGGACCGGTGCACCCCACGGCGACACACTCGGCCGAATGAACCCCTTATCTAGGAGTTCCCGGAGCTGCTCCTTCAATTCCTTCAACTCAGCTGGTGCCATACGATACGGAGGAATAGAAATAGGCTGAGTGCCTGGCACCAAATCGATACCAAAATCAATATCCCCGTCCGGCGGCATGCCCGGCAGGTCTGAGGGAAACACATCAGGAAAGTCTCGCACAATGGGAACAGAATCAATACTGGGAGTCTGGGCCTCAACCTCCCGCACAAATGCTAAATAAGAGAGACATCCCTTCCCAACCATTCGTCGGGCCTTGAGGAAAGATATTACCCTGCTAGGTACATACTCAGTCGTGCCTCGCCACTCGATCCTCTGAATGCCCGGCATAGCCAAAGTGACTGTCTTAGCATGACAGTCCAGGAATAGCATGACATGGAGATAACCAGTCCATGCCCAATATAACATCAAAATCAATCATGCTGAGGAGCAACAGGTCTACTCGGGTCTCCAGACCTCCAATAGTGACCAAACAGGACCGGTATACGTGGTCCACAACAATAGTATCCCCTACCGGGGTAGATACATGCACTGGCAGCTCAAGACTCCCTCGGGTCGTGCCCAAATGAGGAGCAAAATATGTAGACACATAAGAATAAGTAGAACCGGGATCAAACAATACTAAGGCATCTCTGTGGCAGACTGAAATAATACCTGTAATGACATCATCAGAAGCAACAGCCTCAGATCGGCCCTGAAAAGCATAGCATCTAGCCTGACCGCCTGATCGGCCTCCCCTCGAGGGCGACCCCTAGCTGTCTGACCCTCACCCCTAGCTGGCGGGGCGGGTGCTGAAGTAGAAGGACCAGATGACGAGGGCTGCCCCCTCTGCTGATAAGATCTGGAAACAAGACGGGGACACTCCCCACGGTGGTGCCCAAACTCTCCGCACTCGTAGCAACTCCCCGGTGCTGGGTACTGAGACTGATAAGGACCTCTGGCGCTGGAGTGGCCAGCTGATGGACTAGGCCGAGATGAACCCTGAGCGGATGGGGCCTGTGAAGAACTCTGAGCTGGAATGGCGCTGAGAGATGGCTGGCTCTGGTGTGAACCCTGATAACCCCGTCTAGAAGAACAAATACGACGATTTGAGCGACCCGACTGCGAAGACCTGAAAGAGCGACCTCGGCTCTGCTGACTCTGGCCTCTGGTCTGAGTGCCACTAGAACTAGCTGCTCCTCGAGGCCTCTTGGCCTCCCTCTCATCCCGCTCCCTGCGACGATCTGTCTCAATGTCGCGAGCAATATCCACAACATCCTCAAATGTACGACTCAAAACCCTCTCCCGAGTCATCAGAATACGAATGGGATAAATGAGGCCGTCCACGAAGCGCCCAATCCTCTCTCTGTCGGAATGAACTAACCACGGTGCATATCTGGACAACTCTGTAAACCTGATCTCATACTCTGACACTGACATGTCCCCCTGACGGAGACCCTCAAACTGCCTACGCATCTCCTCTCTCCGAGATCGAGGCACCCATTTCTCCAAGAACATAGTGGAGAACTCCGGCCATGATAGTGGTGCTGCTCCGGCTGGCCTGCGGCGCTCATAAGCCTCCCACCAAGCAAAGGCCGGTCCCTGAAACTGAAAGGTAGTGAAAGATACCCCACTGGACTCCAATATCCCTGCCGTACGAAGCATCCGACGGCACTTATCCGGAAAACCTTGGGCGTCCTCGCCCGGAGCACCAGTGAACACCGGAGGAGATAACCTAGTGAACCTCTCGAGACGACGCTGCTCATCGTCCGTCATAGCTGGGACCCTGTCCCCCTGAATCTGATCTGCTGGCTGAACCGGAACCACAGGCTGAACTGGAGGAGCCTCTGGTGTCTGTAAGCCCTGCACTGCTGGCTCTGGAGTGCGTACTGCGGGGGTCTGATGACCACCCCCGATCCCCGATGCAGCTGCTGCAGTAGTAATTGAAACCGCCTGTGCTAGGCCAGTGCAGACTGCTAGTATCTGAGCCAGGGTCTCCTGTAGACCCGGAATAGCAATGGGCACAGCTGGTGCCTGATCTGGTGCTGCTGGCACCTCTGCAACTGGGGGCTGTGGGTCAGCTGGCGCTGCCTCAGCTGCCCTAACTCCGCCACGACCACGACCGCGTCCACGACCTCTAGTAGGTGGTAGTGGTGGTCGTCCTCCACGTCCGGATGATCGAGTTCTCGCCATCCGCGAGAGAATAGAATGTCAAAGTTCAGTTCAAGTCAAAAGTAATCGCACGACAAGAATTCCAAGAATTGAAACTTTTCCTACAAAGGTTTGCAGCCTCCCGAGGATAAGTACAGGCGTCCCCGCACCGATCCACGAGACTCTACCAACCGGCTCATGACTCGCGAGACCTATTAACCTTGGCTCTGATACCAACTTGTCACGACCCAAACCCTGGTCGTGATGGCGCCCAACACAATGCTAGGCAAGCCCGACCATATTATCCCTTAAACCAGCCAATTATTAAATAAATTAAACTTAAACAGTAGTTAGTCATAACGGGTGATAACCGAAACGTAAAACATACAAAATACGGTCCCAAACATATCGTGGTGTCACGAGACTGAGCCTCTACAGAATAGCATCCTAATACAACCAAGTCTAGGCAAATAGGAAATCAACAAGATGCTAAAGAAGGAAAAAACAAGCTCTGCGGACGCTGGCAGCTACCTCGTAATCTCCGCAAAAGTAGACAAGGATCAGCAGCTACAATGTCTCAACTGCTCTCGGGCAACTGTGGATCTGCACAGAAAGTGCAGGGGAGTGGGGCGAGTATATTTCAACTCAGTGAGTAACAATAATAAATAATAACTGAAGGTAAGAACTCCTGTGCTATCACTTAGCAGTTCTAAGGCAACCTTCACAAGTACGTCATCACTATAGTAGTACTCTAACCTCCAATCTACGTTTATCTCTACAAGATTCCACACTGAACTAACCCTCGCTCGTACCCCTACGGTGTACGGCCATCTCAACATATAAAGACACATACTTATGTCTATAATGTATAAGTATTTAAGTAAATAGTAGGGTATGATTAAGTATAATGCTGCGGCGTGCAGCCCGCTCCCAATACATATACCGCTGTGGCGCGCAGCCCGCTCCATTTAACGTCGACATCGCTCACTGGGGGTGTATACGTACTTCGGAGGGGCTCCCTAGGCCCAAGCACTATGATGCTGCGGCGTGCAGCCCGATCCACACATGTATTACTTCGGCGTGCCGTGCAGTCCGATCCAATATATATATGTATATATAGTTATACTGCTGCGGCGCGCAGCCCGATCCCATAATATACACCAACGCTCACCGAGAATGTGTGCAGACTCGGACTCCGAAGGGGCTCCTACAGCCCAAGCGAAATAATACTGCGGCGTGCAGTCCGTCCCACATGTATATTACATGTATATTACATGTATATTACTGCGGCATGCAGTCCGATCCAATAGTCCGATCCAATATATATACTGCTGCGGCGTGCAGCCCGATCCAATGTAGGTATATATATATAATACCTCATAATGGGTCCTCGACCCTATCCCAGTCAATATATGCTTGGCCTCTCAGGCCCAATATATTATATCACAGTGGGTCCTAGACCCTGTCTCAGTCAATATAAACTTGGCCTTTCAGGCCCACTCAGCTAGAACAGGGAATTCCACCCTAGATAATCTCACTCAATGTACACATCTAGTACGGCTCATATTATGCTATACAGCTAGAGCTACGGCTGAGTGTATGTTTCCAATCACGATATAAAGGTCACCTAGCTCTATAGGTTCCCTAATACTCTACAGATCGGCACAAGGCCCCAAACATGGCTATTAGCCCCAACTGTACAGTTATAGTCTCAGTAACAGTCATCCAACACAGTATACTATTAGTCGGGAAGGACTAAGTCCGAACCCCCAATCACCATGTCACCACGCCCGTCATGGAACGCGTGTCTCATCTCAATATAGCACTGTGAAGTGCTAGTACGGGGTTTCAAACCCTCACTACATTGTTTACTACTACCACTCACCTCGAACCGGTAGAAGCTTCAATCCGCCTTGCGCTTGCCTCGCAAATCAATCTCCTCGGATGCCAACTCTGCTCAAAATCATAGAGAATGCATCAATATACGCTAATTTCACGAAATTCATTCGAAATAACCCAATTTATATCAAAACCCACAAGTTGTCAAAACCCGACTTTTGGTACACTTGTCGAAAAATTACAAAAATTACATATTCGGAATCCTCATCTCGATACGAGTCTAGGCATATAAAATTTACCAAAATCGGACTCCATTTGCCCACTCAAATCAGTGTTTTTCTTAAATTTAGGCCTAGGGCTCAAACCCACCTTTAATCTTCCATTTACATAAATTTAACCCATGATTTCATGTTAAAATGATGTAATTAAGCCACAAAACTTACCTCCAACGAATCCCCGATGAATTACCAACAATTCCCGTGAGTTTCTCTCTCTAGAACTCAAAAATGGCGTATTGGGTATATGAACCCGCGACTGGTTCTGTTCTGGTTTTAATTTCACTGCCAGACCATTCCTTCTATGCGATCGCAATGACCCTATGCGATCGCATAGAGTTAAATTTTCCTGCCAATTTCCCCTTCTATGCGATCGCAATGCACTCCCGCGATCGCATAGCACAACCTTCCAGGGCCTCATCTTTTCTTCTCTGCGATCGCAACACTGGCTATGCGATCGCAATTCACAGTCTGACAAACCTATGCGATCGCACCCTTTGCTATGCGATCGCATAGCACATTTTGCTCACCCCTCCAATCTCTTCTATGCGATCGCACAAGTGACCCTGCGATCGCAGAGTGCCAGATTCCATACCTATGCGATCGCATCCCCTCTTACGCGATCGCATAGAACAACTCTGGGGCTCACTTCCATCCTTCTATGCAATCGCATCTACCCTATGCGATCGCATAGAGCATCCGTCTGCAACAAAACCAGCAGCCAACAGCAGTTCAAAAATAGAAGAAATGGTCCGTTTGGACCCCCGAAATCAACCCGAGGCCCCCGGGACCCCAACGAAAACCACCAACATACTCCAAAACACGATACGAACTTGTTCCAATCATGAAAACACCATCCTAAACATCAAAATCACCAATTACTCACGGATTCAAGCCTAAATTTCTTAAAACTTTCCGAATTACACATTCGATGAAAAACCCGACCAAACGACGTCCGAATGACCTGAAATTTTGCAGGCACATCCAAAATCACCTAACGGAGCTACTGCAACCGTCGGAATTCCATTCCGACTCCCGGATCAAAATCTCACCTACCGTTCGGATTTCGCCAAAATTCAACCTTAGCCAATTCAAGCCTATTTCTACACCGGCCTCCAAATTCAATTCCGATCGCTCCCCTAAGTCACAAATCACCTCCCGGAACTAACCGAATCATCAGAATCCGATTCCGAGCCCTCTAGCTAAATAGTCAACTCCGGGTTGACTTTTCTTATTCAAGTTTCCTTCACAAAGGCTATATGCCTCATTTCCAATTTAATTCACTCCTAACTCCCCCGATAGACTCTAACACTTATATAAAAGCATGAATTATGTAATTACAACACAACGGGGTGGTAATTCCCGTGACGACGGGCCGGGTCGTCACAACAGCGCAGATAAGAAATCCGCAATAAAGCACTATGTAAGGCTATAATCAGCTACCCTGTCACAGAATCAATATTCACTGTACCTGTACCAACAAATACCAATAAATAGCATAACAACTAGCAGATGTAGCTAAATGCAATGCAATGCATGATATGACCACTACGGCACGTAGCCCGACTCCAATTTTGGGTACCCGTGCTCACTGTGGGGGTTCAGACTCCGGAGGGGCTCCTACCGCCCAAGCACATCTCATAGAGATACACTGCGGCGTGCAGTCCGATCCAACATATATATCGCTGCGGCGTGCAGCCCGATCCACTACTAGTCAGCTAATATGCAGATACAGCCTCGCAGGCTCAAAGGTAGTTTTTGAAAACTCTTTTATCATTTTTCAGTTGGAAAACAGTAATATCAAGTTCCAGAGATTGGAATTAGCATAATAATAGAAATAGCTACGGACTAGTAGTAAACTAGTATGTCTATATGATAAGACAATGATAACGATCCTCGCGGGATCCAATAACTGGCTCACAGCCCACAAATATGCTCAACCGTCCGAGAAGGAGGTTCAACGGCTCGAGAATAGCCAATAACATAGTATCAACAGGTCGGACTAAACTATAGTCTCCAATTCATGATCGACCCCGCACTCTCAAGAGTGTGCGTGTCTCGCCGCTATACAGCGTCACAAAGTGATATACCGGGGTTTCGAACCCGCTGGTCATCACCCACATCTATTACTCACCTCAATACAGCACGACGACTACTCCGCAATGCCCTTGCCACGAGAATCAAGCTCCGCACGCGTAGAATCTGATCAAATTTAGTAGAAACACAACAAATTAGGCCAATGGGACGACACCCAAGCCAAAGTCAAGAAAACATTGATTCGAAAGGGCAACAGTCCGATTTTCGGTAAATTTTATATGCCTAGACTCGTATCGAGACGAAGGATTCCGAATATGTGACTTTTGTAATTTTATGACAAGCGTACCGAAAGTTCGGTTTTGATAACTCTGGGAATTTTGATGTAACTCGAGTTGTATTGATCGGGTGTCGTGCCATTGTCTAATTTGCTGTGTATTTACCGTATTTGACCGTATCCTCACGCGTGCGAGCTTCGATTCTCGTGGCAAGCGGCATCGCGAGTGAGTCGCCGTGCGCATTGAGAGTGAGTAATAGATGTGGGTGATGACCATGGTTCGAAACCCCGTGATATCACCATGGACGCCGTATAGCCACGAGACACGCACACCCTCGGCAGTGGCGGGTCGACTCGCTGAATTGGAGACTATAGTTTAGTCCGACCTCGTCGATACTATTATTGGCTATTCTCGAGCCGCCGAACCTCCTTCCTAGATGGTTGAGTATACTTGTGGGCGTGAGCCAGTTATCGGATCCCGCGAGGATCGTTATCATTGTCTTATCATATGTACACACTAGTTTACTACTCACCTCAGCCTATTTCTCGTTATTATGCTATTTCACACCTTCGGAAACTCGATATTACCGTTTTCCAACCTGAAAAGTGATAAAAGAGTTTTCAAAATCTACTTTTGAGCCCGCGAGGCCGTATCTGCATATTAGCCGACTACAAGAGTGACCCGGCCGCGCGCCCGTCGATATATACGTCGGATCGGATCGCACGCCGCAGCTGCATCTCTGACGAGACGCGCGCGCAGGAGCCCCTCCGAGTCCGAACCCCCACAGCGAGCACGGTACCCAAAATTGGAGCCGGCTACGCGCCGGAGTGGTCATATCATGCATTGCATCGCATTTAGCCACATCCGCTACGTTATGCTATTTACGGTATCGTCAGTCATTGCACAAATAATATCGATTCCGCGACAGGTAGCCGATTATAGCCTTACATACTGCTTTATTGCGGATTTCTTATCTGCAGCAACATCCGTGACGACCCGGCCCGTCGTCACGGGAATTACCACCCCGTTGTGTTGTAATTACATAATTCATGCTTTTATATGAGTGTTAGAGTCTATCGGGGGAGTTAGGAGTGAATTGGATTGAAAATGAGGCATATAGCCTTTTGAAGGAAACTTGAATAAGGAAAGTCAACCCGGAGTTGACTATTTGGTTAGACGGCTCAGAATCGGATTCTGATGAGTCGGTTAGTTTCGGGACGTTATTTGTGACTTAGGGGAGCGATCGGAATTGAATTTGGAGGCCTGTAGAAATAGGCTTGAATTGGCTAAGGTTGAATTTTGGCGAAATCCGAACGGTAGGTGATATTTTGATCCGGGGGTCGGAATGGAATTCCGACAGCTGCAGTAGCTCCGTTAGATGATTTTCGATGTGCCTGCAAAATTTCAGGTCATTCGGACGTCGTTTGGTCGGGTTTTTGATTGATTGTGTTATTCGGAATGTTTTAAGGAATTTAGGCTTGAATACGTGTGTAATTGGTGATTTTGATGTTTAGTATGGTGTTTTTATGATTGGAACAAGTTCGTATCGTGTTTTGGAGTATGTCGGTGGTTTTCGTTGGGGTCCCGGGGAACTCGGGATCGACCCTGTTCACGCGATCACGTAGTGTAAAAGACCACCCCAGTGAATTTCTTCTAAGCGACCGCAGCATTGTCCACGCGATCGCATAGGTATGAACAATTACCTTCCGCGATCGCGTCCCTGTTCACACGATAGCGTAGAACAAAATATTTGCCGAGTGATTTAATTCCCAAAATAGAACAGAAACGGGAACTTCAACCCATTTCACAAACTCTCTCTTCTCCAACACAAATTCTTGGCGATTCTTGGGCGATTTTCATCAAACTTCTCGGGTAAATGATTCTTGACTCGTTTTCTTCATTTTCCATCAATATTATTTGAATTCCTAGGCCTAAATATGTGTAAATGGGTAGAAAAATTGAGAAATGGGTTAAGTAAGGGTTTTCAAAGAATTTGCGATCTAGACCTCGTTTTGGGGTCGAACTTAAGAATAAATTGTACAGGAATTGCTGGTAATTCATCGGGGATTCGTCGGAGGTAAGTTTTGTGGCTTAATTACATCATTTTAACATGAAATCCTTGGTTAAATCCCTGTAAATGGAAGATTTAAGGTGGGTTTGAGCCCTAGGCCTAAATTTAAGAAAAACACTGATTTGAGTGGGCAAATGGAGTCCGATTTTGGTAAATTTTATATGCCTAGACTCGTATCGAGACGAGGATTCCGAATATGTAATTTTTGTAATTTTTCGACAAGTGTACCAAAAGTCGGGTTTTGACAACTTGTGGGTTTTGATATAAATTGGGTTATTTCGAATGAATTTCGTGAAATTAGCGTATATCGATGCATTCTCTATGATTTTGAGCAGAGTCGGCATCCGAGGAGATTGATTTGCGAGGCAAGCCCAAGGCGGGATCGTGCTTCTACCCGTTCGAGGCGAGTGGTAGTAGTGAACAATGCACCGAGGGTTTGAAACCTCGTACTAGCACTCCACGTGCTATATCGAGACGAGACACGCGTTCTACGACGGCGTGGTGACATCGTGATCGGGGGTTCGGACTTAGTCCTTCCCGCTAATAGAATACCGTGTCGTACGACCGCTAACGAGGTTATAATCGTACAATCGGGCTAACAGCCATGTTCGGGGCCTCGTGCCGATCCGTAGCGTCAGGGAACCCATAGAGCTAGGCGACCTTTATATCGTGTCGGAAATATACACTCAGCCCCATAGCTCTAACCGTATAGCATAATACGAGCCCGTACTAAGACGTGTACATCGAGAGAGATTATCTAGTGCGGAATTCCCCGTTCTAGCTGAGTGGGCTCGAAAGGCCAAGTCTATACCGATCGAGACGAGACAGGTCAGCGACCCACCGTGATACGTTATATCGGGCTCCGAGAGGCCAAGTCTATATTGACCGAGACGGGTCGAGCGACCCATCACGAGATATTATATAGTCCGAGATAGCCCACATCGACCGGGACGGTCGACGACCCATCGCAGTATAGTATATGATACTATATGGACCCGACCGCACGCCGCAGCATGTACATGTAATATACATGTAATATACACGCGGGACGGACTGCACGCCGCAGCATTATCGCGCTTGGGCCGTAGGGAGCCCTTCGGAGTCCGAGTCCGCACACATTCTCAGGCTAAGGCCAGTCACCCACCTAAACCTGTACAGTTGCAAGATAGATATATATATATATATATATATATATCGGACCGGACCGCACGCCGCAGCAGATATTTACGCGGACTCGTGCCGCACGCCGCAGCACCATAGCGCTCGGGCCTGCGAGCCCCTCCGAAGTCCGTATACACCCCCGACTGAGCGCCGTCGACGTAAAACGGAGCGCGGCCGCGCGCGCGCACGCGCGTATATGTATCGGGAGCCGGCCGCACGCTCGCAAGCATTATACTTAATCATACCCTACTATTTACTTAAATACTTATACATTATAGACATAAGTACGTGTCTTCATATGTTGAGACGGCCGTACACCGTAGGGGTACGAGCGAGGGTTAGTTCGGTGTGGAATCTTGTAGAGATAAACGTAGATTGGAGGTTACAGTACTACTATAGTGATGACGTACCTGTGAAGGTTGCCTTAGAACGGCTAATTGATAGCACAGAGTTCTTACCTTCAGTTATTATTTATTATTGTTACTCACCGAGTTGAAATATACTCACCCCACTCCCCTGCACTTTCTGTGCAGATCCACAGGTGCCCGAGAGCAGTTGAGACATTGTAGCTGCTGATCCATATCTACTTTTGCGAAGATTACGAGGTAGCTGCCAGCGTCCGCAGAGCTTGTTTTCTCCTTCTTTATCATCTTGTTGATTTCCTATTTGCCTAGACTTGGTTGTATTAGGATGCTATTCTCTAGAGGCTCAGTCTCGTGACACCACGATATGGTTGGGATCGTATTTTGTATGTTTTACATTTCGCTTATCACCTGATATGAGAAAATAATATTCAAGTAATTGGTTTGAGCTTCATGCTCAGGATGAGAGTGTAAATGGTCGGGCTTGCCTAGCAGTTGTGTCAGGCGCCATCACGACTGGGATTGGGATCGTAACACCACTCTCAATGAATTAAAGTTTCACTTATGTTGCAATGACAAACCTGCTGGTGCAGTCTCGTGGATCGGCGCGGGGACGCCCGTACTTATCCTCGGGAGGTCGCAAACCTTTGTAGGAAAAGTTTCAATTCTCGGAATTCTTGTCGTGCGATTACTTTTGACTCGAACCGAACTTTGACATTCTATTCTCTCGCGGACGGCGAGAACTCGATCATCCGGACGTGAGGACGACCACCACTACCACCTACTAGTAGGCCGCGGACGCGGCCGTGGTCGTGGCGAGTTAGGGGCACCGAGTGCGCGCCACCGACCCACGTACCCCTGGCTGGCAGAGGTGCCAAGAAGACCGCATCGTGCACCACCGTGCCCATCGTTATTCCGGTCCACAGTGAGACCCCGGCTCGTATACTAGCAGTCCGCACCGGCCTCAGCACAAAGCGGTTTCGACGCACACCGCAGCACCGCACCGGGATCGGGGGTGGTCATCGCACCCCCGCAAAGACGCACCCGCAGCCGCGCAGCGCAGGCGCGCGCACACCGCAGGCTCCTCCGGGCTCAGCCTCGTGGTTCCGGTTCAGCCGAGCGCATCGTATTCGGGGACAGGGTCCCGCCGACGACGTACGACGAGCGCGCCGTCGTCTCGAGAGGTTCACCGTGTTATCTCCTCCGTTGTTCACTGGTGCTCCCGGCGAGGACGCCCAAGGTTTTCTCGGATGCTGCCGCTCTGGACGCTTCGTACTGCAGTGATATCGGAGTCCGAGCGGGTATCTTTCACTACCTTCGCCTCGTGGACCCACCCTTGCTCGGCGGGGAGGCTGACGCAGCGCCGCAGCCGCCCGGAGCAAAGACCACCATCATGGCCCGAGTTCTCCACCATGTTCTCGGAGAAACGGGTGCCTCGATCTCGCAGGAGGAGACGCGCAGCGCTCGGTGGTCTCCGCCGGTGGGACACGTCGTTGTCGCAGTATGAGATCGTATTTACGCAGTTGTCCGTATATGCACCGTGGTTGGTTCATTCCGACGGAGAGAGGATTGGGCGCTTCGTGGACGCCCTCATTTATCCCATTCGTATTCTCATGACTCGGGAGAGGGTTTTTGAGCCGCACTTTTGAGGATGCCGCGGATATCGCTCGCGACATCGAGACGCATCGTCGCAGCGAGCCGGACGAGAGGAGGCCGCGAGGCCCTCGAGCGAGCGCCTAGTTCCAGCCGGGCACCCGCACCGCAGGCCGCAGTCGCGCAGCCGAGGTCGCCTTTCGTGTCTTCGCGCCGGGACGCTCGCATCGTCGCGTACGGTCACCCAGACAGTGATTATCGTGTTCGCACCGCAGCCGCCCATCTCTCGCTGCCACGCCAGCCCGTAGTTCTTCACTGTGCCCCATCCGCTCGTGTTCATCTCGCCTAGTTCATCGACCCGGCCACTCCGCCGCAGGTCCTTATCGGGCCCCGCACTCAAAGACCGGGGAGTCGCTACGAAGCGCGAGAGTTTGGGCACCACCGCAGGGAGTGTCCCCGTCTTGTTTCCGGATCTTATCAGGCAGGGGGCAGCCCTCGTCATCCGGTCCTTCTACTTCAAGCACCCGCCCCGCCGCCCAGGGCGAGGTCGCACAGCCAGTGGTCGCCCTCGCGGGGAGGCCGATCAAAGCGACAGTGCAGATGCTATGCTTTTCGTGGTCGATCCGAGGTCGTCGCTTCCGACGATGTCATTACGGTATTATTTCGAGCCGCCGCGCAGATGCCTCCGCATTGCTTGATCCCGGCTTCTACTTATTCTTACGTGTCTACATATTTTGCTCCTCATTCGGGCACGACCCGAGGGAGTCTTCGTTGCCCGTGCATGTATCTACCCCGGTAGGGGATACTATTGTTGCGGACCACGTATACCGGTCCTGTTTGGTCACTATCGGAGGTCTGGAGACCCGAGTGGACCTATTGCTTCTCAGCATGATTGATTTTGACGTTATATTGGGCATGGACCGGCTATCTCCATGTCATGCTATTCTGGACTGTCATGCTAAGACAGTCACTTTGGCTATGCCGGGCATTCAGAGGATCGAGTGGCGAGGCACGACCGAGTATGTACCTAGCAGGGTAATATCTTTCCTCAAGGCCCAACGAATGGTTGGGAACGGATGTCTCTCTTATTTAGCATTTGCGCGGGAGGTCGAGGCCCAGAACTCCCGCATTGATTCTCGTTCCCATCGCGCGAGACTTTCCCCGACGTGTTTCTCGCACCGCCGGGCATGCCGCCGGACGTGGATATTGATTTTGGTATCGATTTGGTGCCGTGCACTCAGCCTATTTCTATTCCTCCGTATCGTATGGCACCAGCTGAGCTGAAGGAATTGAAGGAGCAACTACATGAACTCCTAGATAATGGGTTCATTCGGCCGAGTGTGTCGCCGCGGGTGCAACCTGTCCCGTTTGTTAAGTAAGCAGGACTCGATCTACGAGGACGTGTATCGACTATAGGCACTAAACAAAGTAACAATGCAAGAATAAGATCCTCTTCCTCGTATCGATGATTTATTTGATCGGCCCCAGGGCTAGGGTGTTCTCGAAGATCGATCTTCGTTCGGGCTATCATCAGGAGAAGATTGAGAGTCCGACATTACGAAGACTGCATTCCGGACCAGACATGGTCACTACGAGTTCCTTGCGATGTCTTTTGGCCGACCAACGCCCCAGACAGCATTTACGCATCCGACGAACAAAGCTGTATTCAGTGCCGTATCTTGATTCATTTGCGATCGTATTCATCGATGACATACTTGTCTACTCTCGTAGCCGCAGTGAGCATGCTCGCACTCGAGTATCGTGTCGCGTAGATCGAGAGAGAGAGGCTCGTATGCCAAGTTCTCCAAACGTGAGTTCGGCTCGAGTCCGTGGCATTCTTGGGGCACGCGGTGTCCAGTGATGGTATTCAGGTAGATCCGACGAAGGTCGAGGCAAGCGCAGCAGTTGGCCCGCACCGACCTCGCCATCGAGATCCGTAGCTTCTCGGGATTGGCAGTGTATTATCGCCGATTCGTTCGGGGATTCTCTTCTATCGCTTCACCCTCGACTAGATCGACTCGTAAGGGTGTTCCTTTCTTACGGTCCGAGTGAGTGCGAGGAGTAGCTTCGTAAGCTCAAGACAAGACCGACCACACGCACCGCCCTTGATTCTACCGACGCCTTCGTGTTCTTATATCGTATATCGCGATGCCCTCGCGAGCGGGCATCGGTCGTGTGTCGATGCGCGAGTGGCAGGTCATCGCTATGCCTCTCGTCGCTCGAAGCCCCACGCAGTATAATCCACCCCGTTCATGATTCGAGCCAGCGCACCATAGTTCATGCCTTCGACATTTGGAGGCATTACCCGTATGGTGTCTCCGTGCGAGGTGTTCACGGATCATCGCAGCCTTCGGCACTTATTCAGACATAAGGACCTTAATTTGAGACAACGGGAGGTGGTCGGAGTTGCTTAAGGACTATGATATCACTATTTTGTATCATCCGGCAAGGCCAACGCGGTGGCCGACGCCTCGAGCCCGGGCGCTGTTAGCATGGGCGCCTTAGCTTTCATCCCGCCTGGGAGAGGCCATTTGCTTACGATGTCCAGGTGCTAGCCAATCGGTTTGCGAGATTAGATATTTCTGAGCCTAGTCGAGTGTTGGCTTGTATTGTTTCTCGATCTTCCTTATATGATCGCATCGGGGAGCGACAATATGATGACCCACATTTGCTTGTCCTTAAGGACAGAGTGCAGCATAATGATGCTAGAGATGTGACTATCGACAGTCATGGTGTTTTGAGGATGCAGGGCCGTATATGCGTGCCCAATGTAGATGGTTTGCGTGAGTTGATACTTGAGGAGGCACACAGCTCGCAGTACTCTATTCACCTGTGTGCCGCAAAGATGTACCAAGACTTGAGACAAGACTACTCGTGGAGGAGAATGAAGACGGATATTGTTAGGCATGTAGCTAGGTGCCTCAATCGCCAGCAGGTCAAATATGAGCATCAGAGACCGGCGGTGTTCTTCAGCCGTATGGTTATTCCCGAGTGGAAACGGGAGAGGATCACCATGGATTTTGTTATCGGGCTCCCTCGCGACGAGGAAGTTTGATTCCGTACGGGTGATTGTGGACTCGGCCGACTAAGTCCGCACATTTCATCCCGGTAGTACTACTTACTCATCCGAGCGGCTGGCGTCGATCTTTATTCGGGAGATTGTCAAGTTGCATGGGGTCCCGGTGTCTATTATATCCGACAGGTACTCAGCTCACTTCTCAGCTTTGGAGAGCATTTCAGCCGACAGACGGGCACGAGGGTCGAGTCGAGCACGCATTTCACCCCCGTACGTACCCGGCGTCCGAGCGTACTATTCGCATCCCGGAGGATATGTTGCGGCACGTGTGATTGATTTTGGTGGTTCGTGGGATGAATTCTTACCACTTGCCGAGTTTGCCTACAACAACAGCTACCAGTCGAGTATTCACATGGCCCCGTACGAGGCATTGTACGGCGTACCGCGTAGATCTCCCGGGACGGCTCGAGCCTCGGCGAGGTTAGATTGACAGGACCGAGTTAGTCCGTGATGCTCCGGACAGAGCAAAGCCGATCCAGGAGAGGCTTCGTACAGCACGGTCTCGTCAGAAGAGTTACGCGGACCGTAGAGTTCGAGAGTTGTCTTTCATGGTCGGTCAGAGTATTGTCGAAGATTTCACCCACGGGCGGTGTCACGAGGTTCTGAGGAAGCGGAAGCCGAGTCCCGTGCATATCGGTCCTTTCGAGATACTCAGGAGAGTCGAGAGGTGGCATACGAGTTAGCCTCGCCACCCGCCTTATCCAGCCGTTCATCCGTATTCCACGTGTTCATGCTCCCAAGTACATCGGAGATCCGTCTCATGTATTAGATTTCGGCACCATCCGAGCTTGATGGTGATCTATCCTACGACGTGGAGCCTATTGCTATTTTGGGTCGTCGTGTGAGAAAATCGAGGTCCAAGGAGATTGCACCGGTTAAGGTTCGATGGAGAGGTCGACCCGTGGGTGAGGCTACTCGGGAGGTCGAGCGCGAGACGCGAGCGCATACCCCCGCCTATTCGAGACTTCGTGTATGTTTTCGACCCGCTCGAGGACGAAGCGTTTGCTTAAGGGGGAGAACGTGACGACCCCGCCCGTCGTCACTGGAATTACCACCCCGTTATGTTGTAATTACATAATTCATGCTTTTATATAAGTTGTTAGAGTCTATCTGCGAGTTAGGAGTGAATTGAATCGAAATGAGGCATATAGCCTTTTCGAAGGAAACTTGACATAGAAAGTCAACCCGGAGTTGACTATTTAGCTGTAGGGCTCGGAATCGGATTCCGATGATTCTGTTAGTTCCGAAGGTGATTTGTGACTTAGTGGGAGCGATCTGAATTGAATTTGGAGGCCCGTGTAGAAATAGGCTTGAATTGGCTAAGGTTGAATTTTGGCGAAATCCGAACCGTAGGTGAGATTTTGATCCGGGAGTCGGAATGGAATTCCGACAGTTGCAGTAGCTCCGTTAGGTGATTTTGGATGTGCCTGCAAAATTTCAGGTCATTCGGACGTCGTTTGGTCGGGTTTTTGATCGAATGTGTAATTCGGAAAGTTTTAAGAAATTTAGGCTTGAATCCGTGTGTAATTGGTGATTTTGATATTTAGGATGGTGTTTTTATGATTGGAACAAGTTCGTATCGTGTTTTGGAGTATGTCGGTGGTTTTCGTTGGGGTCCCGGGGGCCTCGGGAGGATTTTAGACCATCAATCGGGCATTTTGAACTTGGAAAGGTCTGTTTTAAATTGCAGGTTGGTGCAGCAGGCATTAAGCCTTCGCGTTCGCGTGGCCCAGGTCGCGTTCGCGAAGGCAGGGCTGGCTAATGCATCGCGTTCGCGTGAAGGATGGATGCGTTCGCGTAGAAGAAATCCGGCGGCTGGGAGAATTGAACTTCGCGGACGCGTGATAGGGCGTCGCGTTCGCGATGAAGTAATCGAACAGGCCATCGCGTTCGCGTGAGAGACATCGCGAACGCATAGAGTTAAATTCCCAGGTAGTGAGTTTAATTGCAGAACAGAGGGCTCACGGGTTCATATACCCAAAACATAATTTTGAGCCCTAGAGAGAAGAAAACACGAGGAAATACAGAGAATTCATCGGGTATTCATCGGTGTTTTGACGTGCGTGGACGCCGGTTTGAGGAGCTAAGGCATCGCGGGCATGAGTTTTCGTCGGTTCGAGGTGGGTAATACTTGTAAATGATGACCTGAGGGTTCGTTGGAGGTAAGTTTTGTGGCTTAATTACATCATTTTAACATGAAATCCTTGGTTAAATCCCTGTAAATGGAAGATTTAAGGTGGGTTTGAGCCCTAGGCCTAAATTTAAGAAAAACACTGATTCGAGCGGGCAAATGGAGTCCGATTTTGGTAAATTTTATATGCCTAGACTCGTATCGAGATGAGGATTCTGAATATGTAATTTTTGTAATTTTTCGACAAGTGTACCAAAAGTCGGGTTTTGACAACTTGTGGGTTTTGATATAAATTGGGTTATTTCGAATGAATTTCGTGAAATTAGCGTATATCGATGCATTCTCTATGATTTTGAGCAGATTTGGCATCCGAGGAGATTGATTTGCGAGGCAAGCGCAAGGCGATTGAAGCTTCTACCGGTTCAAGGTGAGTGGTAGTAGTAAACAATGTACTGAGGGCTTGAAACCCCGTACTAGCACTTCACAGTGCTATGTTGAGATGAGACACGCGTTCCATGACGAGCGTAGTGACATTGGGATTGGGGGTTCGGACTTAGTCCTTCCCGGCTAATAGAATACTGTGTTGGATGACTGTTACTGAGACTATAACTGTACAATTCGGCTAATAGCCATGTTTGGGGCCTTGTGCCGATCTGCAGAGTATTAGGGAACCTATAGAGCTAGGTGACCCTTATATCGTGATTGGAAATATACACTCAGCCGTAGCTCTAGCCGTATAGCATAATATGAGCCCGTACTAGATGTGTACATTGAGAGAGATTATCTAGGGTGGAATTCCCTGTTCTAGCTGAGTGGGCCTGAAAGGCCAAGTTTATATTGACTGAGACAGGGTCTAGGACCCACTGTGATATATTATATTGGGCCTGAGAGGCCAAGCATATATTGACTGGGATAGGGTCGAGGACCCATTATGATGTATTATATATATATACCTACATTGGATCGGGCTGCACGCCACAGCAGTATATATATTGGATCCCTATATTGGACCGGACCGCACGCCGCAGAACGTACATGTAATATACATGTAACATACACGTGGAATGGACAACACACCACAGTATTATTGTGCTTTGGATGTAGGGTCCCTTCAGAGTCTACACACATTCTCAGTGGGCGCTGTTATATATTAATGGATCGGGCTGCACACCGCAATAGTATATATATATAATGGATCGGACTGTACGCCGCAGTGATATATGTGTGGATCGGACTGCACGCCGCAGTATCATAGCGCTTCGGCCAAGGGAGCCCCTCCGAAGTCCGTATACACCCCCAGTGAGCGCCGTCGACGTAAAATGGAGCGGGCTGCGCGCCGCAGTGGTACATGTATTGGAGCGGGCTGCACGCCGCAGCATTATACTTAATCATACCCTACTATCTACTTAAATACTTATACATTATGGACATAAGTATGTGTCTTTATATGTTGTGATGGCTGTACACCGTAGAGGTACGAGTGAGGGTTGGTTCAGTGTGGAATCTTGTAGAGATAAACGTAGATTGGAGGTTTGAGTACTACTATAGTGATGACGTACCTGTGAGGGTTGCCTTAGAACTGTTAAGTGATAGCACTGGATTTCTTACCTTCAGTTATTATTTATTATTGTTACTCACTGAGTTGAAATATACTCACCCCACTCCCCTGCACTTTCTGTGCAGATCCACAGGTGCCCGAGAGCAGCTGAGACATTGTAGCTGCTGATCCATATCTACTTTTGCGGAGATTACGAGGTAGCTGCCAGCGTCCGCAGAGCTTGTTTTCTCCTTCTTTATCATCTTGTTGATTTCCTATTTGTCTAGACTTGGTCGTATTAGGATGCTATTCTGTAGAGGCTCAGTCTCGTGACACCACGATATGTTCGGGACCGTATTTTGTATGTTTTGACGTTTCGGTTATCACCTGTTATGACTAACTACCGTTTAAGTTTAATTTATTTAATAATTGGTTGGGTTAAGAGGATAATATGGTCGGCTTGCCTAGCATTGTGTCAGGCGCCATCACGACCATGGTTTGGGTCGTGACACACTGTCTCACCCTCGTTTATTACCAACCGAGTCTCCGGCAAAGACTCATTTTACTTCCCTACACCTCGTGCGCATCTGCGTACCTCTCAAACAAAGCGATCCGGGCAGACGCTGCTGAGGCGAAGCATTCGCGGATACCCGAGGTAGATGCCGCAGTCCGCCGTGTGACCCGATATTCCTTCTCACCCGTCTCTTGATTTTGTATTGACTTTTCTTTCCGCACTTGGCATCTTGTAAACCTTTATATACTTAAGTGTTCAAGCGAGGTCTCACGACTCTCGACTCCTTCCTGGCCTACGGGAGTTTAAGTATATTTTCGGGGACTCTGGTTTCCCGCCGCGATATGCGCATTACTATTGTTTCATATTTTGAAACGCTTAACGGGGTTAAAGAGAGCTTCTAGCTCCGCTCGTCGAGCATTGATCGGGGTCGGGGCTCGGCTAGCAACGCGCCGGGCGCTCATCACGACCTGGATTTGGGGGTCGTGACACGGGCGGTTCCGACTTCCGGATTAACGACGCGGGAGGCCAAACAGGCGAGTACACCCATTACCGATCATCCGTTGTGCCTAAAAAGAAAGAAACAAACTTACCCACGACATCGCCAACGTTTAATTCCTTACTAAAGTATTTTCTTATTTGGAAATTGGAAAGAAATATCTTGGAATGACAATCTAACATGGCATAGCAGCAGGAAGACAACCAATACATACCTGTACGATCACATCAAAAATCCAACCACTTCTAACCTCTCATGAAATCAACTTTCGTACGGTGACCTCGGACCGAAACCATACAACCTCTCCGTAGACTCGCGGTGACTTTCACCGACTCACCAACGTGAGTAGATACTGGGAATGGCTGACTAAGTTGTTCAGGTTCTAGGCCGAGGTTAATTGCAAAGTATGGAGTAACATATGAAACGTTGAACCTGGGTCCATTATGGCATAAGCATTGTGTGAGCAGACTAAAAGTATACCTGTAGTAACTTCTGCAGATGCCTCTACACTCTGACGATCAAGTGTAGCAAACAAACGGGGTTGTCCCCCTCCTTGAGTAACTCGGTCTGCACCTCTGCCTGCTCCATGCCCGGTCTGATTATGAGAACTACGAGCATGAGGTGGTGCAACTGTAGTAGCTGAGGAACTAGAAGGACGGGTTGATCCACCTTTGAAATTACGTCGCAACTTTGGGCAGTTGGCCTTTATATGACCAATGTCTCCACAATGGCAGCAACCATGAAACCCGAGCTTGCATTGACCTAAATGTTGTCGCTTACATGTTCCACAAATACCTTGCTGGTGTGAATGTTGCTCAGTATGACTCTGGCTATGTGAGGATGATGTCCCAAAATTCTGACTTCGGCGAGACTGATTTCCATATTTCTGAGTACGCATGAAGGAAGACCCACCACCTGACTGATGACTGGACTGAGATGGTGCTAATGACTCCTTATTAGAGGAATCCTTTCCACCTCCGCTGGATGTACCATTAAACTTGCTCGTTGTCTGGGATTTCTTGTTATGTTCTTTCTCTTCAATCCTTTGTTGTCTGTCTTTTTCTAAGTGCTAGGCGAACCCCACGACAGATGAGAAAGATATCATTCCTACCGCTGCAGCTGATGTCGTATCCTTAATGTGGTAAGCCAAAACTCCAACAAACCTGCGAATCTTTGCTCTTTCTGTCTTAACCATGTGAGGAGCATGCTTAGCCAACCTTATGAATTCCATGAAGTACTCTTGCACACTTCTATTCCCTTGCTTGAGTTGTTCGAACTTTGTAGCCTTAGCTTCCCTATCCTCATCTGGGATAAAATTAGCCATGAATGCCTCTTCAAATTCTTCCCAAGTAGGCGGACCATCATCTTCACACCTTTCATTTTCCCACATCTCAAACCAAGCACCGGCCACATCTCTAAGCTGGTAATCAGCCTGCTCCATATAAAATAAAAAAAATCTAGTAAAGTAACTACTAGAACCAAATAGGCTGCCGGAGGAAGGTGAGGATGACGTCAAGTCATCATGCCCCTTATGACCTGGGCGACACACGTGTTTCATCATCAAATGCTTTCATAACTCGGAGGGCTTTTTTGACACCCTCCAGCCATAATATCGGATCTTCATCAACTATCCATGGAACACTGGAGGACTCATCTTTAAAAATTCATTCACTCTTGAGGACTCAAAATTGTTTTGTCTATTTAATCGAGGTTGAATCTCATCTCTTCTCTCGTTCTGGTTGTCCATAAAGGCTTTTAACATCTCCATAGCATTGTTGACAACATTAAACATTTGACCCACCTTAGGAGATATGGTTGTCTGAGCTGGAGCTGCTGCTGGGGGCGGCACTGGATCCTGAGGTACTGGATCATCATGCTCCACCCCTTTTTCATGTTCAACTCGGGGTACCTGAACCCTCTCTGTGGATTTACTCTTCTTTTTTTGGGTTGAAGTCTTTTTAGTCCTGCCTTGGGGCACAATAGTAGCAAGAGTTTCTTGAGCAGCATCCTGAGTGTCGGTGTCATAGTTGCGAGTACGAGCCATTTCTGTGAATTTTTGGAGAAACGAATACATTAGATATTTCTTTAGATGTAGGACCTACTACACGATCTAAAGTATGACAAAAAAAATGAAATTTTTCCTAAATGCTTGTAGCCTCCTATTTATAAGTATGGCGCGCTTCATACCCATAAACAAGACTCTACTAACAAGGCTTCATAGACCCCTAGGACTCCATAAACCTGAGGCTCTGAAACTAATTTTGTCACGACCTATTTTCTGAACAAGCCGAGATCGGCACTCGATCACTAAACATGATCGAGCGAACTATCTCTGCTTATCAAACTTTTATAACTCCAAACATTATATGAAACAAAGCAATATTCTAAAAAAAATCTTTTGATTAATTCAAATATTTAAATAAATCAACTCCAAAGCTTTATTCGTAGTAACTATTGAAATTTCTGCTAAGTAATTATAAAGTAACTTATGACTCTCAAACCAATGACTATGTCTATGAAGCCTCTACTGATAAACTGACGCACTGCTCAGGACATGAGACTTCCTGGCCAGTTCTCTAAATAAATAAAGAAATAACTAAATGAAAATGGCGCTAAGGAATACTCCACGAACAAAAGCGGAGCTCACCAATAGCACTGGAAGGGAAGGAAGTCCTAACTCATAGCCTGCTCGCCTGCAAATA
>JASVEL010012284.1:0-31951 GCA_032618575.1 Nicotiana noctiflora | reverse complement strand
CACTGTTGGGTTGTTGGGGTTATTAGCTGGTTCACCATTTGTTTTGGTGTGGAGTTGTTGCTCCTGTTACTGTTCTTGTTGCTGTTGCTGCATTGCCATTGTTCACTCTTCCTTGTTCTTCCGCATTCCAGGTACACACCTCTGTTATTGTAGTCCCTTGGTTCGAAAAGAATGAAGTTTGAAGCTTATGCATAAAGTCTATTGAAACATGTAGTCATCTGAAGTTTTCATGTTTAATTACATTTCTGTTAAGCTTGTATTGCTATTGGAAAAGTGTAGCTAGGCCAGAGATACACTATCGTTAGATAAGCATGTAAACCTGAATTAGTCTTTGTATCTCTATTCAATCTTCTCTGCTCGTATGTGTAATCTCCAAATCTGTTAACGTTAGATCTTATGTTAAAAGCAAGATTAACTAGGGAGTTGTTACTCAACGGAATGACGTAATTAGATTAAAAAGAGTCGGGGGTGCATTTCATGTGACCCGACCCCAATTTTGGGCAAGAATAAACAAAGCGTGTCAGGAACCACAGGCGCATTTCATGTGGTGTGGTTCGTAGCAAGTTTTAAGTAATTTGGAATCAACTCTTAAGTAAGATACAGTGTGATGTAGTTCGCTTTAGATTTGAATCAAAGGTACGCCTCGCCCAATAGTTACACTAATCACATAGCCGTCATAAATGTACATATAAATACTTAGATTTCGAGATGCGTCGTTTCTTAACGAAGATCACGCCTTTCTCAACAGTGTAAATAAGTAGTCGATCCGGGCGCATATTTTAGCTTTACCTTTTTTAAAATACGGGTGTGCATTTCATGTGACCCAAATCCAAACCCCGAAATGTTGAATAAGAATATGTTGAGGATCCGGGTGCATTTCATGTGACGTGATTCGAAAGCATATTTTTAAGCAACTTTCTCTTTTGTAAATCACAACCGATAATGAAAGCGGTAAAAGGGGTATTAACTTGCACTAAATACATAATTGTAAAAAGCAGATAGATAAGCCAAACACGACAGTTGAGCGACCGTGCTAGAACCACGGAATTCGGGAATGCCTAATACCTTCTCCCGGGTTAATAGAATTCCTTATCCGGATTTCTGGTTCGCGGACTGTTAAATAGAGTCATTCTTTTCCTCGATTCGGGATTTAACCGGTGACTTGGGACACCATAAATCTCCCAAGTGGCGACTCTGAAATAATTAAAATAAATCCCATCTCGATTGTCCTTTAATTGGAAAAACTCTTTGCATCCTTGCGGGTGCGTAAGAAAGAGGTGTGACAACTATATTTTTTATTTTGTTTTTTATGTAAAAATTATTTTAAACTCCAACTTGAAACTACTCCCCAATTTGAATGGGTAGTTTTTCTTCTCTTTTTTTTTTCATTTTCTATAGCTTTGTTTTCTGTTTTTATTTTTATTTTAAAATAATTTAAAAACTGCAACTTGAAACTACTCCCACCCAATTTGAATGGGTAGTTATTTTTCTATATATTTATATTTTTATTTTTTATTATAGTTCATTATAAGATAACTATTTTTATTTTAAAACTCCAACTTTAAACTACTCCCCGATTTGAATGAGTAGTTTTTCTTCTCTTTTTTTTATCGTTTTTTATAGATTTTTTTGCTTTTTTATTTTAAAATACTTTAAAAACTCCAACTTGAAACTACTCTCACCAAATTTGAATGGGTAGTTATTTATTATATATTTATATTTTTTATTTTATATAGTTTTTTATTATAGTTAATTAATTATAAGATATCTATATTTATTAATATAATTAAAGTAACTAATATATATATATATATATTCAAAAAGAATATCCAATAAATAATTATTAAATAAATAACTATTTAATAACTAACTATGCCATGTGGCTTTTTCTAAAGCTGTCACTTGACTTAAAGAGAATGTTTTTTTCTCTCATTTTAATAACATATAGATTTTCTTCTCTTTTTTCGTTTTTTATAGACTTTTTTTTTGCTTTTTAATTTTAAAATAATTTAAAAGCTGCAACTTGAAACTACTGCTACCCAATTTGAATAAGAGTTACTTTTTTAATAGTTATATATATTTTTTATTATAGTTAATTATAAGGTATCTATTTTTATTTTAAACTCCAACTTGAAACTACTCCCCGATATAAATAGGTAGTTTTTATTCTCTTTTTTTTGTTTATTTTAAAACTCCAACTTGAAACTACTTCCCGATTTGAATTTATAGTTTTTTTTTATATTTTTATATTTTTTTTATTATAGTTAATTAATTATAAGATATATATATATATCATGCGCATACTATAAAAATAATTATTTCAATAAAGTATCTATATATTATTAAAAGCCAAGGAAAAAGCCCTCTCATTAAGCCACGTGGCAGCTTCAGAAAAAGTCACGTGGCATAGTTAGTTATTAAATTTAGTTATTTAGTTAATAATTAATTATTGGTTATTCTTTTTGATTTTGAATATTCCAAAAACAAAAATAATATATATTACTAACAAATTATTCTAAATAATTTTTTACTATGCCCATTATTTTGTTATTCCATCATTATATATCCTTAAATACCTTTTATTTTTTAATTTATAAATAATATTTATTTATTCTATAGGTAAGTCCATAATATAAATGAAATAGGGGAAATCATAATATTAAAAAGTTTTAAAAATTTAAAAAATGATAAATGTTTGTAATTTAGAGTAACACATGTATTTGACAATAAATTTAGAAAATTTTGTTGAGTGACATTCTGAATGCAATAGGCATAATTCAATAACTTTGTTGTTACAAATAAATGTAATATGACTTTAAAAAATAATTTAGGAAAGTTGAATGATCATATGAATAACTCAATATAAGGGCTGCATTAAAAGGCAATTCAAATATATTACTGTTCGCCTAGAGTGGCATAACAGAGTTCAAAAGCTCTACTGTTTCTTGTGTATAACATTTCGACTCGACCAAGGCAAAGTAGATAAATAACCAGTACATAAGATTCCGATTGCATATTTGAATCAGTAGAATGACTTACTATTGTATAAAATACATCCGAATTATCATATCAATATTAAAAAGTTGATGCGTGGATCATCAGAAAAGCAAAAACAGGTACCTTCTGTAATACAGCTAGCTCGTGGATGGGAATTAGTGATACAAGGAAGAGTAGCAATAGATGAGCTTCAATTGACTGAAGTTAATTCTATATTCGTGTACTTGTTTCTCCTAATCTTCTTCATATAAACTCCACAAGAAAGGTTGTTCATGAAGATAAGAGATGGAATTAATGATGGTGAGAAGACTACTAAATAAGGATCTAAGTTTATATTGGGATATGCAGAATTTTGGATGTTAGCATGTATGTTAATGGTAAGAGTTTTTTAAGATCAAATGTTTCTCACAATTTTTCTGCTCCTAGTATGGGTTTTGTTTTTGTTAGTATATTGTATTTGCAAAATAATTCTGGAAAATATAATTGAACATAATCAGAAATGTAAACGAAATAACAAAAATCAATTCAAGCCCACTGAATTCACAATGTTTCCTTAAGGAATTTAATCCCCTTCTAGTACCCAAGGTTATGGATTATTTCCTCCCAGGATAGAACGAATTACACACTGGTGTAGTGGTACTTCAAATCCAGTATTTCAGCGAACAAATAGTTCGGTAGCAAATCACACTTATTGTTGCTTTGTTTGAAATTTAAACTATGCAGAAAGAGAAGAAACTCATAAAATCGTATGAAAATTTTGAGCAGAATAGTCTTGTATTTATAGCCAAAGTTGGGCTGAAATCTGAAGAGGTGCAACTCTTCAGAATGGTTGTTTATGCAAAATGGCCACAACATAAATGCCATTACATAAATGGCTATTTAACAATAAAGAGGGTAATTAATTTTCTGTTACCAAAACAGAAAAACGGATTGGAGGATTTAATATTATATTTATTTTAATATTAATATTTTATTATTAAAACAAATAATTAATAATCTTTCTGTAATATTTTACTCTTAACAAATAAATTTGGTCCAAAAAATTAATCAATTAATCGATCATTTGACCAAATCCAAAATCAAATCCGAAGCCGAAGCCGAGCTGCGCGACGACGACGATGGTGCAAGGATTGCCTTCTTCTCAACTCTTTAAAAGCTAGAAGAAGAGCAATTGCTTATATACCTATAAAAAACCTCTTTCTCTTCCAATATGGGATAATATCCCTTTGCCCGGGGGAGGGGGGAGGAACTTAAAATTTCATTCAAAAATTTCATTTCCCTCAATTTCCCATTCATCATCTGTTATGTTTTTAATATACTAAATACATAAAAAACCTAACAATCCTCCACATGAATGGAAAATGGCTATATCACAAAAGTACGCATGAAAAACTGTATGATTTGCAAGCAAGGATTAATTGCATCTGCATAAGTAGGTTTCCCTTTGCACTTTCTGTAGTGAAATTATGTTGGATATACTCGATCAATCGGTAGATTTGATATCTTTGAACCATTAAAATTTAGTATATACCTAGACAACCACAAGTCACACAACCAACCCTTACCGTCTTTAGTTCTCATTGTTGTGTTCGTTTCAGCTATAAACACCGCCTGGTTTCATAAGTGCATAGAGAACTGGCCTTGCACAGTTCTCCTTGAAGCGGCTAACACTTCACACTTACATAGGTGATTCCTAAACGTGTCATCCCGTAGATACACTATTTGTACAACCCATATCAAATTTATAAATCATTGAAAAGACTTAATGCTTTATCCTTGGTACTAAACATTGTCTCATCACGAGAATGAACCAAAAGTTTAGTTGACGATGTTGAACCGTCATTAATAACTTTGTTAGATCTCCTTGAACCTAGATCTTGGGATCTCTAGTCTTCTAGGTAGAGTTACCGCCACTATGACTTGTTCTCGGCCACAATCCCATTCTCCTTGATGATTTCTCAACTACTTCTGTAGTTATACCTTTTATAAGTGGATCCGACACATTATCACTTGACTTTACATAGTCAATCGTGATAATTCCTCTAGGGAGTAATTGTCTAATAGTTTTATGTCTTCGTCGTATATGACGAGATTTATCGTTATACATAACTCTCCCAGTCCTTCCTATTGCTGCTTGACTATTAGAATGTGCATATTGGTGCCAAGGGTTTGGGCCAAAACGGAATATCTTTCAAGAAATTTTGGAGCCATTCTGCTTCTTCACCGGCTTTATCCAAGGCTATGAACTCGACCTCCATTGTAGAGCGGGCAATACAAGTTTGTTTGGACGACTTCCAAGATACTGCTCCTCCACCAATAGTGAATACATATCTACTTTTTGACTTGGAATCAGTTGATCCGGTGATCCAATTTGCATCACAATATCCCTCAATGACCGCAGGATATTTGCAGTAGTACAAAGCAAAGTCCCGGGTATGTACTAAGTACCCCAAAACACGTTTCATGGCCATCCAATGAGATTGACCTGGATTGCTAGTATATCGACTCAATTTACTTATAGCACAAGCTATATCTGGTCATGTACAATTCATGATGCACATTAAGCAACCCAACACATGAGCATAATCCAATTGTGATATGCTTTGGTCTTTGTTCTTTGCTAATGCAAGATTCATGTCAGTTGGAGTCTTTGCAACTTTAAAGCCAAGTGCTTGAATTTTTCAAGTACTGTTTTAATATAATGAGATTGTGACAATGCCATACCCTGAGAAGTCTTATGGATCTTATTTCCTAGAGTTAAATCAGCAACTTCCAAGTCTTTCATATCAAAGTTTCCATTTAGCACGCGTTTAGTCGCATTTATGTGGTCAATATCATTACTCATTATTATTATATCATCCACATATAAGCAAACAATGACTATGTTATTTGGAACATTTTTAATGTACATACATTTATCATATTCATTTATCTTTAAATCATTACAATATTGTTTGGTCAAATTTCGCATGTTTGGGTGCTTATTTTAGTTCGTAAAGGGACTTAACAAGTCTACATACCTTCTTTTCTTTACCTGGAACCACAAACCCTTCAGATTGTTCCATGTAAATTTCTTTTAGAAGGTAGTGGCACCTCGTGGATTGGGTCTACTTTATTAGGTTGGGATCGAACAAGAGCCGATCACACGGTGTCTAAGACAAAATTAAGTCAGGATAGTTGGAACTCTCAAAATATAAAGTGAAGTATTTTTTTATTAAAAAAAAGAAAAGAATTTATTTTAGAATATTCATAAACTACTGTTATGCAAGTATTTAAAATTATTGTTATAAGATTTATGTTTTACATACATTTAGAACTTTGCTCATAATGTATATGTTATTAAAGTTTTGTCCCCTATTGTTGAGACTCACTGAGTACAATGGATGGTACTGACGTTCTCTTTTGGAAACATACGTTGGGTTGCGGTACAACGTAGGAACCAGATTTGTAGGCGAGCAGGCTACATGTTAGGGCTTCTTTCTCTTCCGGTGCTATTGGTGAGCTCCACTTTTGTTCGTGGAGTATTCCTTAGAGTCATATTTATTTAGTTATTTCTTTGTTACTTAGAGAACTGGCCAGAAAATCTCATGTCCTAAGCAGTGCATCAGTTTATCAGTAGAAACTTCATAGACATAGTCGGTGGGTTGAGATTCAGATATTTTTGATAATAACTTAGCAGTAATTAGTTACTTCAGAAAAAGTGTTGGATTTGATTTATTTAAACATCAAAATTAATCAAAATTATTTGGTTAGAGTATTGCCTTGCTGCATATAAAGTTTGGAGTTATAATAGATTTAATAAGCAGAGATGGTTCGCTCGGTCAAGTTTAGTGATCGAGTGCCGGTCTCGGCTGGTTCAAAAAATGGGTCGTGATAAACTTGGTATCAGAGCCTCAGGTTTAAGGAGTCCTAGGGATCTATGAAGCCGTGTTAGTAGAGTCTTGTTTATGGGTATGAAGTGCGCTATACTTATAAACGAGAGGCTACAAGCATTTAGGAAAAGTCTCATTTTTTTCATGCTTTAGATCGTGTTGTAGAGCCTAACTCTAAGAAATTATCTAATGTATTTGTTTCTTTAAAACTCACAGAAACGGTTCGTACTCGCAACTCTGACATCGACACTCACGATGCTGCTCAAGAAACTATTCGTACTTATTGTGGCCCAAGGCAAAACTAAAAAGGCTTCAACCCAGAAAAGGAAGAGTAAATCCACAAAGGGGGTTCAAGTACACCGGGTTGAACATGAGGAAGGGGTGGAGCATAATGATCTAGTACCGCCCCCAATAACAGCTCCGACTCAGAAAACTATATCCCCAGAGGTGGGTCAGATGTTTAATACAATCAACAGTTCTATGGAGATGTTTAAAGCCTTTATGGCCAACCAGAACGAGAGAAGAGATGAGATTCCACCTCAATCAAATAGACACAACAATTATGAGTCTAAGAGTAAATGAATTTTTAAAGTTGAGTCCTCTAGTATTCCACGCTTCTATAGTTGATAAAGAACTGATGTTGTGGCTTAAGGGTGTCAAGAAAGCCCTCCGAGTGATGAAAGCATTTGATAATGAAGTTGTGGAGCTGGCTGCTTCCCAACTTAAAGATGTGGCCGACACTTGGTTTGAGATGTGGGAAAATGAAAGAGATGAAGATGATGGTCCGCCTACTTGGGAAGAATTTGAAGAGACCTTTATGGCTAACTTTATCCCAGAAGAGGATAGGGAAGCTATGGCTATAGAGTTCGAACAACTCAAGCAAGGGAATAAAAGTGTGCAAGAGTACTACATGGAATTCATAAGGTTAACTAAGCATGCTCCTCACATGGTCAAGACAGGAAAAGCAAAGATTCGCAGGTTTGTTAGCGGTTTAGCTTACCACATTAAAGTTACGACATCAGCTGCAGTAGTAGGGATGATAACCTTCTCCTCTGTTGTAGGATTTGCCAAGTACTGAGAAAAAACAGACAACTAAGGAGAGAAGAAAAAGAGCATAACAAAAAAGCCCGGACAACGGGCAGGTTTAATGGTACATCCAGTGGAGGTGGGAAGGATTTCTATAATAATGAGTCATTTGCACCAGCTCAGTCCAGTCATCAGTCAGATGGTGGGTCTTACTTTAGACGTACTCAGAGTTATGGAAACTAGTCTCACCGTAATCATAATTTTAGGACATCATCCTCACATTGTCAGAGTCATGCTGAGCAACATTCACAACAACAAGGTCTTTGAGGAACATGTAAGCGACAACATTCAAGTCAGTGCAAGTTCGGGCTTCATGTTACCATTGTGGAGATATTGGTCATATAAAGGCTAACTGCCCAAAGTTGCGACGTAATTTCAGTGGTGGATCAAATCGCCCTTCTAGTTCCTCAGCTACTGCAGTTGCACCACCTCAGGCTTGTGGTTCTTATTATCAGACCGGCCATGGAGCAGGAAGAGGTACAGACTGAGTTACTCAGGGAGGGGGACAACCCCATTTGGTTGCTACACTTGATCGTCAGAGTGAAAAGGCATATGCAGAAGTTATTACAGGTATACTTTTAATCTGCTCACATAATGCTTATGCCATAATGGATCCAGGTTCAACATTTTCATATGCGACTCCATACTTTGCAATTAACCTCGGACTAGAACCTGAACAACTTAGTGAGCCATTCCTGGTATCCACTCTAGTTGGCGAATCAGTGAAAATTACCAGAGTCTATAGAGGTTGTATAGTTTCAGTCCAAGGTTGCAATACCAAATCCAATCTCATAGAGTTAGAAATGGTGGATTTTGATGTGATCATGGGTATGGATTGGTTGTCTTCTTCCTACGCCATGTTAGATTGTCATGCCAAGTTATCCAGGTTCCAATTTCCAAATGAAGAAGTCTTAGAGTGGAAGGGTAGTTCAGCATCACTTGTAGGTATTTTTATTTCTTACCTTAAGGCACAATGAATGATCGGTAAGGGGCGTTGCCTATTTGGATCACATTAGTAATACAAAATCAGAACCACCAACTCTCTAGTAAGTGCCTATTGTTAGAGAATATCTAGAAGTTTTCCCAAATGACCTTCCCGGACTTCCTCCCGAAAGAATCATAGACTTCAGCATTGATCTCATGCCAGGCGCTCATCCCATATCTATACCTCCTTATAGGATGGCTCCAACATAACTTAATGAGTTGAGAGAACAATTGAAAGACCTTCTTGACAAGGGCTTCATCAGACCAAGTATTTCACCGTGGGGTGCTCCGGTCCTGTTCATCAAGAAGAAAGATGGGTCTCTCTGAATGTGTGTCGACTATCGGCAGTTGAATAAAGTTACCATTAAGAATAAACACCCACTGCCAAGAATTGATGATTTATTTGATCAACTTTAGGGTGCAAAGTACTTTTCAAAAATAGAGTTGAGTTCGCGGTACCATCGGTTGAGAATCAGAAAAAGAGGATATATATAAAACATCCTTTAGAACTCGCTACGGGAACTATGAATTTCTAGTGATGTCATTCGGGTTGACAAATGCTCCAGCTGCATTCATGGACCTCATGAACAAAGTTTTCAAGCCATTACTGGATACCTTTATTATTGTGTTTATAGACGATATTTTGGTGTACTCTAAGAGCAAGGAAGATCATGCAGAATACCTCAGAATAGCCTTGCAGACCTTGAAGGAGAATGAGCTTTATTCCAAGTTTTCAAAATGTGAATTTTGGTTACAGTCAATGTCATTCTTAGGCCACATGGTATCTAGTGAAGGAATAAAAGTAGACCCTCAAAAGATAAAAGCAGTCAAGAATTGGCCTAGGCCGACAATGCCAACTAAAATCAGGAGTTTCTTTGGGTTAGCTGGCTACTATAGAAGATTTGTGGAGAGGTTTTCCTCATTTGTAGCTCCATTAACGAAGTTGACTTAGAAAGTAGTTAAGTTCCAATTGTCAGATGCTTGTGAGGAGGGGTTTCAAGAGTTAAAGAAGAGGTTGACCACTGCACCTGTGTTTACCTTGCCGACAAGTTCGAGTGGGTTCACGGTGTATTGTGATGCCTCCAGAGTGGGCCTTGGTTGGTGTTCTTATGCAAAATGGAAAAGTGATTGCTTATGCTTCCAGACAGTTAAAGAACTACCCCACACACGACATGGAGCTTGAAACAGTAGTGTTTGCATTAAAAATATGGTGACACTACCTTTATGGCAAGCATTCTGAAGTGTTTACAGATCACAAACGCCTCCAGTACTTTTCAAGCAAAAAGAACTAAAGTTGAGACAGAGAAGGTGACTCAAGCTATTGAAAGATTATGACATCAATATCCTTTATCACCCCGGCAGAGCTAATATGCTAGCAGATGCACTTAGTAGGAAGTCAATGAGTGTCTTGGCCCATCTCGCAGTACAAAGGCAATTTTTGGGTCGAGAAATTCAAAAACTAGCAAATGATGGAATTAGGTTGGATGAGACCGAAGAAGAAGTTATAACTGCTTATGCCTTAGCGCAATCTTCCCTTGTTTCGCATGTTAAGGCTAAGCAAGATGAAAATCCATACTTAGTGAAATTAAAAGGAGTCAGAAGCAAAGAAATTAGTACTTTCCCTCTAGGAAGTGACAGATTTTTGAAGTTGAATGATCGATTATGTGTGCCTTATTTAGATGGTATTAGAAAGACCATAATGGAGGAAGTTCACAGTTCGAAGTACTTTATCCACCCAGATGCTACCAAAATGTATCAAGATTTGAAAGAGTTGTATTGGTGGAAAGGCATGAAGAAATAAGTAGCAGATCATGTGGCTAAATATTTAAATTGCAGCGAGTCAAAGCCGAGCATCAGAGGCCCGATGGCCTAGATCAAGACACAGAGATACCACCATGGAAGTGGGAGATGATTAATATGGATTTCGTAGTAGGTCTACCTCGCACATACCGTAAACATGATTCAATTTGGGTTATTGTAGGCTGACAACAAAGTTCGCGCATTTCCTACCACTAAAGATGACAGATTCCGCAGAGCAGTATGCGCAGTTGTATATCAAAGAAATTGTCCGATTGCATGGTACTCTAGTTTCAATCATATCTGACAGAGGCCCTCAGTTCACGATGCATTTTTGGCAGGCATTTCATAAATGATTAGGTACCAAGGTCAACTTAAGCACTGCTTTCCATCCACAGACTGATGGCCATGCAAAAAGGATCATTCAGACTCTCGAAGATATGCTGCATGCGCGTGTTATAGATTTTGGAGGTAATTGGTATGATCACTTGCCACTTATATAATTTGCTTACAATAACAACTATCAGACCAACATTGGCATGGCTCCTTATGAAGCATTGTATGGGCGGAGATGTAGATCTCCAGTGGGTTGGTTTGAACCAACATAGGTGCCGTTGATTGGTCCAGAGTTTGTTTGCGAGGCTTTGGAGAAAGTTCAACTAATTAGAGAAAGACTTAAATCAACCCAAAGTCGTCAAAAGTCTTATTCTGACAAGAGGCATTGTGAGTTATAGTTCATGGTCGGTGTCAAGGTATTTTTGAAAGTTTCACCAATGAAAGGAGTTATGAGGTTTGGTAAGAAGGGAAAACTTAGCCCTAGATTTATCGGACCTTATGAAATTCTAGAAAAGAAAGGAAACGTGGCTTATAAGCTAACGCTACCTGTTGAGTTGTCCTCTTTTTTATCATGTCTTTCATGTATCTTTGCTTAGAAAGTACATTCACGATGAGTCACATATAATTCCCACCGATACCATAGAAATTAAAGAAAGTTTGAATTATGAAGAGGTACCTATAGAAATTCTTGATAGACAAGTACGAAAGTTGAGAACAAAAGATATAGCATCGGTAAAAGTTTCGTGGAGTAATCATGATTCAAAAGAAGCTACGTGGGAGGTTGAGGAAGATATGAGGAAGAAGTATCCTTATTATTTGCGTAACAAGGTAGGTGAATCTAGGTTTGGCTTGACATGTATATTCTACTATTAAATACAAGTTAGCAAGTATTTATGTCCTTCCTAGATTATATTTAGTTGTTGTAGTGATTTAGTTTATGCCTGAGTATATTCAATTCATTAAAGTGATTTACTTTTGCTAAGATGTTGTGCTTTGGATTCTTGTTAGTTATTGTGGTACCTTGTTGCTGGAGTGTGAGTAATTAATTTATAAGTCGTGTATGGTGCCTATGAATGGCCTGTTATGGTATATTTGATTGTTGTTGGTATAGTTGTGGTATTTATCACAGGGATGTTTTTTGAATAGTCCAATTTACAAGGGAAACTCTGGCAAAAATTTTAAAAATTTAGGGAGTTAGCCAAAATTTTGAGTTCCTTGGGAAGGTGAGTAGTGCTAAGAAAACTTAAGAGGTTCAAGGACCTAAGAATGATTGTTAGCTTAAGAATAAGGTACTAGCAACATTCGAGGACGATATTTTTAAGAAAGGAAGATTGTAACACTCCTCAAATTTATATAAGTTTCAAGATACGCTAAATATAGAACTAAATTACTATTATTACTATAAGCCCATGTTGGGAAACAAAAGGCTTAGAGCCTTAAGTAAAACAGAACTTGTTCTGTTCAGTCACGCTAGAGGCCCAAAAAAAAAGGCTTAAAGCCTTTGGAAAAGAATAGAGGTCTAGGAGCAAGAACAGTATTTGTCATTGAGCAGGACGTTCTTTAGGCCAAGACTGAGGTAATCCTTTTTACGAAATTGTAAGCTGTAACATCATTATATACTAGAATCTAACACCCTAATAAGGTAAATTCATAGGAAAGTTTTACAAAACCTAAAGAACACCCATCAAATACGAGTTAAGTTTTTGGTGTGAAAAGATAAATTCTTCATTCTTATTGGATTGCTATGACAGATTAAGGTTGTTAGAGGCAGTAAAGGATTGTTAGAACAAGACCTCACCCCAAAACTTAGAAGTTTAGAAGTTGAACCTAAAGTTCTTTGAGTTGACAAAAGATTAATGCTTTTGGGAAGTTGGATACTTATTGTGACTTATCATTGTAGTATTTGATCGTTGAGTTGATTACAAGAATTGGAACTTACATTGTTGCTTGAAAGGAGAAATTGAGATGAGTTGATATAACACTTTATTAAAGTGGTTTAGCTCACAAAAGCATGCACACAAGGTGTTTGATGAATTGTATAAATGAGTTAATATATACTTAATTGGTATAGTAAGTACATATTAGCTTAGAACTATTTTCTAGCTAAATTTAGATGATTATTTGGATATATGTGCATAAATTTCAGATTTTCATGTTATTCTTAAATGCCATTTTCATGTTGAAAATTGATGAAGGATCAAGAACCTTTATGAACGCTTTTGAATGTTTATTTCATTCATATGTCATGCCTTACATTTAAGGATACCAGCATGAGTGAGTATAAAAGATTTAGACTTGAAAAATCACAATTTGGGAGTATCCTTTATTCTGAGAAGGGGTCATCGTCAAGGCCTAGGGTCCTAACCAAGCTATTGACTTCCTGAAACTACTTGTGCCAAAGTAGAAAGCACACGAGCCGAGGGTATCGTTGCTGAGAATTTACTTAGTCATGCTAGGGTATGAGACATGAGTGCTGAGAACCAGGAAACGACTGGCATCTCGTGGATTGGGCCTACTCGATCAGGTTGGGATCGAATCCGTGCTGATCACAGGGTGACTAAGGCAAAATTAAGTCAGGATAGTTGGAACTCCCAAAGTATAAAGTGACGTATTTTTTTTATAAAAAAAGAAAAGAAAAGAATTTCTTTTAGAATATTCATAAACTGCTATTATGCAAGTATTTGAAATTATTGTTATAAGCTTTATGTTTTGCAGCATTTTGAACTTTGCTCATAATGTATATGTTATTAAAGTTTCGTCCCCTGTTACTGAGACTCACTGAGTACAATGGATGGTACTGACGTTCTCTTTTGGGAACCTATGTTGGTCTACGATACAACGTAGGAACCGGATTTGCAGTCGAGCAGGCTACGAGTTAGGGCTTCCTTCTCTTCAAGTGCTATTGGTGAGCTCAACTTTTGTTCGTGGAGTATTACTTAGAGTTATATTTATTTAGTTATTTCTTTGTTACTTAGAGAACTGGCCAGAAAATCTCATGTCCTAAGCAGTGCGTCAGTTTATCAGTAGAGACTTCATAGGCATAGTCATTAAGTTGAGATTCAGATGTTTTTGATAATAATTTAGCAGTAATTCAGTAGTTACTATGAATAAAGTGTTGGAGTTAATTTATTGAAATATCTGAATTAATCAAAAGTATTTGGTTAGAGTATTGCCTTGTTGCATATAAAGTTTGAAGTTATAATAGATTTGATAAGCAGAGATGGTTCGTTCGGTCATGTTTAGTGATCAAGTGCCGGTCTCAGCTTGTTCAGAAAATGGGTCGTGACAAAAATAAATATCGATGCAACTACACTCAATCCGTAATAATAATAATATAGAAAAGGAAATAAAGCTTTCTTTAATCCTACAAAAGAACAAACTATTTTGATTGCCCTTGCTGGTGGGAGGTGTATCCATTGGATCAGTCAAGGTGTATGCTACTAAATTGTTGTATTTGTAAATAATAATTTTGGAGAAAATTATTTAGCTGTATTGATACTTCAAACTCCAGTGCTTCAGCGAACACAAAGTTCGGTAGCAAATCACACTTATAGTTACTTTTTGAACAATGCAGAACAAAGGAGGAGAACTTAGAAAATAAATTTGGTCCTATCAATCAATCATTTGACCAAATTCGAAGCCTAGCGAGTGACGATGACGGTGCGATGCTTGCCTTCTTCTTAACTCTTTAAGAGCTATAAGAAGAGCAATTGTATATATACCCACCAAAAACTTTTTCTCTTCCAATATGGGACAATGTCTCATTGTCAAGAGGGGGGAACTTAAAATTTTACTCAAAAATTTCATTTTCACTCTATTTCCCATTCACCCTCTTTTTAAGACTATTTATATTAAAAAACCTCAACACATGCAAGTCGGCCTGGACACACCACTGTTCTAAAATAAAAGTAATGTTCAAGATTGTCCTTCGCATCCTGAAAATGCTACCAAAGGATTCCATTTTAGAATTAGAATAACCTCAAACCCTGCTTCCTTTTAAAGTGTGTGGGAAAAGGACAGGACAATACAAGTATTCCGTAGCAAAAGTATATAAAGGATGTAAAGTGTATTCTCTTCTGTCTACCCTATGGCCAAGATTCACTTTCTTGTACGCGTCTTTTGCAGTCCTTTTATAATGGTGTGTTTTAAGGAGTTTTATGCATCTTATGACGATGCACAATTGAGGTGGAATGGAGCTGATCGTTTGGCAAGATCGTTGCCAGTAACATTTCTGGCAATGATAGTCTATCCGGTAGAACGATGGAGATCAAGTTTCAACCCTCATTTCTTATTTCCCTATCGGTCATAATAATATTACCAGGTATAAACTTTACTACCTTTTAGTCTTTAGTTAAAAAGTATAAAAAGTGCTACTTAAAATTGTAAATGCTTAAATTTGTTAGTGAAAGATTTATTATTGTTATTTCAAAAACATTTTAGTTTCATGCCATTAGATACCTCACAGCTTTTAAAAAGATTCGAAAGAGTGTCAGTTATGAAGATGTACATTTGAAATTTCGTTGTTGTTTTCCATGAAGAAAGGCTGCTTGCAGAGGTGATGTCCTGTCTATATACAAATTGTTGTTGTAGGAAACATGAATCTATAGTTGATTGAAGGCGCTTCTGGACCTTGTGTTGTTAGTCTATTAGTATAGTTGGTGTGAATTCTCTCGTCGGAGGTTTAAGAGATACCACTTTTTATAGCTGAGATCTTTTGTATATTTGTTTCCCATTGATTTTTGTAGTTCTCGCTTCATCGATGATTCACTTAGTTTAATCCAAAGTTTTGTAGAGCTATTTGTAGTCATTGACAACACAACAATCATATATTTTAGTGATGTTTCTTTTGAATTATTTCTACATCATTTCTTCTCTTTTCTCTCATTTCATACAGAATGCCATATATTGTCAAAACCTGTCACATTTCATGCCTTATAAAACATTTTTACTCTCATGCCAACGTCGTATGCTCAGTAAATCTTTCATCACTTGGTCGCATTCTTGTAAATGTCTCCATCATCAGGATGCCAAAACTATAAACATCGCAGCTTGTGGATACAATTCCATCTTGTCCATACTCTGCGATTATGGTCAAAATAATTAGAAAAGCTTACCAATTTATATCCAGGGCAAAGAATTAATGTTTTGGGTACTCTAAGGATATGAGGAAGTTTTGAAGTTATAATACCTGGAGCAATATATCCAATGGTTGCAATTGTCCTATTTTGAACAAAAGCGTCTCCTGCACCTAACAATTTTGCAATGCCAAAATCAGTGATATGGCCAACGATATCTTGATCTAGCAAGACATTGCTTGGCTTCAAGTCACAATGCACCACTGGTGTTGAATAGTCATTGTGGAGATGGTCCATTGCAGATGCAATATTTATCATTATATCTAATCTCTGCAACATGTCTAAGAATAAGTTATGACTGTAACAATTTTTCAAATGTTCAATTATGCATGTATTCCAATACTAAGGCTTTGAAAATGGGGGTGGAGCAACTAGTGATGACTTTAGTAAGATTTCGATGGTGGAGGTTGCACAACATCTCACATTCTGTATCGAAACTTTTGAATGCACCTTCCAATTGCACATTGAATACCTTTGCTGCCAAAAGAACACCATCCTTAATTATGTATCCCTTTATAGACCATGCTGAAACTCCCATTACCAAGCAAGTTGCTTTCATTGAATCCTTCTGTTGCTTGTTCAAATTCATGATAGGAAATTCTTTCATGTCTTATTAGCAGGGACGGATCTGCCTGACCTGCATTCTTCTTTATCTTTTGCAATCTTAAAAATACATACGCGAGGGCTAATGCAAGAAATAGCAGAACCACTCCCAAAGGGACGTACAAAACCAAGATGGTACCATAAAGTTGCATGCTTGAAGAATTGTTTATCATCATATATACTCCTACAGTTATTAGCCATATCTATAAGCCAGGAGTGGAAACTAGAAAATTGCATTAGCGAAACCCTACGGCAACAAGTCACATTTACCATGATGAAATGTGCCGAAAACATCAACCTGAATTTCCTATTCTTGACTATATATGATATGGGCACAAAATGTCAATCTGGTGCTAATCTTTCTGATCACTCGTGGCAGCGTTGCACTTTTTATTTGTAAGTTGACTATATGATGAACCTGGTAGTCTGAGAAGAGCCCAAAGTTTCTAAACATGCTTTCAGGGTTGCTGCAGTATTGAGGTAAATGCTTCTTTTGCTAAAAACTGGTGTTGCATTTATAGTAAACTGATTCTCCAAAATGTAATTTTTAAATGTCCTGTGTTTATTGCTTGTGCTTTTTAATTGTTGATTTGGTTAAAATATACTATTGCTTTAGCTAATGCATAATGGTGACATCATAGAACTTTGTTCAGTGTCTTTGTTTAAAGAGAGGACAAAATAATAGGTTATAATTAGACTAATGTAAACTCTAACAGTTGGAAAAGGTGGGAAGAGAATTTGAAGAACCATTCCAACTGGCATATGGTGGGTCATTCGGAAAGAAAGACATTTGAGATGTTTTAGAGGAAAAAGAGATCATTTACACAAGCTGAAGTACAGTACTGTGACATAGGTAATCAAACATCAATCATGAGCCACTGGTCTAATTCCACCTAGTGGCGCTATTGACATACTGGAGCTTGATCTTTTTGAGGGTTGAAAGAGCATCTTTCATACTAATTCTTGCATCAGGTGTCACCAAAGTGCAGCTCACAGCTAATTCCATAATAGATAACATACACTGCATCTTTGCGTCGGTTTGTTCATCCCTTGGTTGTACCAGATTTGCATCCACTACCTTATGAATTTCACTTAGAAAAGAATCACTAACCCACTGTCGTATGTTCGAGTCTCCAATAAATATTTCATCACTTGGTCTCATTCTTGTAAATGTCTCCATCATCATGATGCCAAAACTATATACATCGCAGCTCATGGATACTAAACCATCTTGTCCATACTCTGCAGTCAACGTAGAAAATGATCATAAAGGCTTCCTATCTGAAGAGGAACTAAAATTGGGATTATCAATAAAATCTATGGGAAAAAATTGTTTTGGGAATTCTAAGTATATAAGGAAGCTTTAAAAAGTTCTAATACCTGGAGCTATATATCCAATGGTTGCAATTGTCCTAGTTTGTACAAAAGCCTCCCCTGCACCTAACAATTTTGCGATGCCAAAATCAGTGACATGGCCAACCATATCTTGATTTAGCAAGACATTGCTTGGCTTCAAATCACAATGCACCACAGGTGTTGAATAGCCATTGTGGAGATAGTCTATTGCAGATGCAACATCTATCATTATATTTAATCTCTGCAATAAATCCAAGAACAAGTTGTGAGAGTATAGCCATTTATCAAGTGTTCCATTAGGCATGTATTCCAATACTAAGGCTTTGAAGTCAGGGTTGGAGCAACTAGTGATGACTTTGGTAAGATTTCGATGGTGGAGGTTTCTTAGCATCTCACATTCTGTGTCAAAACTTTTGAATGCACCCTCTAATTGCACATTGAATACCTTTGCTGCTACAAGAGTACCATCCTTAAGTATCCCTTTATAGACCATGCTGAAACTCCCATTACCAATCAAATTGCTTTCATCGAATCCTTCTGTTGCTTGTTCAAGTTCATAATAGGAAATTCTTTCATGCCCCTTTAACAATGACACATCTGCTTGACCTGCATTCTTCTTAATCTTTCGCAATCTTAAAAATACATATGCAAGGGCTAATGCAAGAAAAAGCAGGCCCACTCCCAAAGGGACGTACAAAACCAAGATTGTCTTCTTCCTCTTTGACCTCTTGGTAGATTTGATGACACATGGTGACACATGAAACTTAGAATCACCACACAGAGCATTATTGGACAAGAAAGACTGATTTGTGAAATTTGCAAAAGGACCTCCAGTGGGAATCTCTCCACTGAGTTTATTAAATGAGAAATTCAAGTATTTCAGATACACAAGAGCTTCTAATGACTTGGGAATTTCACCACTAAGATTGTTATTGCACAAATCCAAGTATTCCAAGGCCAGCATTTTGCCAAATGAATCCGGGATAGGCCCGTCTAATCTATTATGTGCTAGAGAAAGTTTGATCAATTTATCAAGGTACCCTAAGATGTTGGGGATCTCACCAGAAAAATCATTTTTTGACAGATCAATGAGTGTTGCAGCCTTTAAATTTCCAATCTCTAGAGGTATTTTCCCGCTGAATAAATTGGACGAAACATTGAATTCTATGAGATCTTGAAGGCTCCCTAAGCTTTCTGGTAATGTTGAATACAACCTGTTGTTAGCTAGATAAAGTTTCCTCAAACTGGTAACACTTCCTAAGCATGGTGGCACTGAACCAGAAAAATGATTTCCTGATAAGTCTAATGCACCAAGACTCTTTAAATTGCAGAGAATATCTGGTATCTGTCCTTCTATCTTGTTGCTTTGCAGGTAAAGTTCTTGAAGGTTCAACATTCTTTGGATAGTATTTGGAATATGTCCAGCCAACTCATTGTTTTGCAGACTCATCATTGTCATTCCAGTAAGATTACCAATTTCTTCAGGAATGACGCCCTTCAGTTTACAACCCTGTCCTTCAAAAATTTGCATAGCAGAAAAATTTCCAACTGATGCAGGAAAAATGCCGTACAACGGATTCCGATCAAATTTGAGTATTCTTAGTTTCCTACAGTTTGTGAGTGATGTAAGGAAGGTCAATGTTGAATCACTGAAAAAATTATTACTCCCCAAGTGTAAAATCTCAAGATATTCTAAGTTACCAAGTGATTCAGGAATTGGGTCTGTGAAACTATTCCATGAGAGATCAAGTCCTGTGAGTCTTGAAGAATTTGAGATTGAAGACGAGATAAAACCGCTCAAATGATTACCTGTGCAAGAAAATTTATCCAGGTTGGGCAGTCGAAGGCCTAAATCTGAAGGTAGAGTACCTGAAAACCTGTTTCCTCCAAGTCCTATGATCTGCAGTTCTGACATGTTGAAAATGCTTTCAGGTACGGGACCAGTAAACACATTATTGTATAATGACAGCGCCTTGAGTTTCCTAAGATTACCTAGCTCTGCTGGTATCTCTCCTGTCAAGTGTGGGAAATATATGAGTACTGATTTGCGCGAGAGAGAGAGAAGGAAGAAAATTTCCGATTCCTTGTAAGGAAATATCATACTACCTTTTAAGTGCAGGTCTCGAAGATCTAATACTGTAAGTTCTGTCAAGTTAGCTAGCTCTCTTGGTAGATTTCCAATAAACTGATTGACAGACAATGACATGAATTGAAGCTTCCTGCATTTTTCTAAGGTTGGTGGAATAACACCATCTAGGTTGTTGCCTGAGAAGTAAAGCCCTTCCAAGTTTGGAAGATGGTCACATATAGTTATTGGAAGCTTACCAATTAGATTATTGTTGGTAAGAGCAAGTTTTTGCATTGTCGTAATGTTAAAGATTGATGGTGGTATGGAGCCAATAAGCCTGTTATTTTGTAGGTCTAATAAAGTCATGCCACCAAGATCACCTAGTTCTCGAGGAATCTCTCCTACTAGATGGTTTCCACTTATTCTCAACATTTGCAGCTTTGTTAGATTGGAAATGGAAGATGGGATTTCTCCAGAAAACTGGTTGAAGGAAAGGCGCATAATGTGAAGGTTGGTTAACAAACTAAAAAATGATGGAATGGCACCAGTAAAGTTATTGCTTGTGACACTAATCAGTTTGAGCCTCTGCAAATGAGACAACTCTTCGGGCAACTCTCCATAGAAAGTGTTGTTACTGATGTCGAGGGAAACAAGAAATGAGAGGTTTCCAAGGTGTGGCGGAATAGTACCATAAAGTTGCATGCTTGAAATGTCTATAGCTGAAACTCTATGGTTGCGAGAGCTGCAAGTGATTCCAATCCAGCTGCAAACCGGGCTAAACGAAGACCAGTTAGTTGCTAAGATGTTAGGATCAGAAGAAGAAATATGAGATTTCAAGGCTAGAAGAGCAGCTTCATCAGTGCTGATATTGGGAACAGTTGCCAATGAAGTATGGTGATGTAATAGAATGAAAGCTACAAGAGCAAAGAGAAAATTGTTACTTGTGCCCATAACTACAACAGGCAGGCTTCTCTTTTTCCTAAAACAAGAATGGTTAAGGAAACGCAATGATGTTATATGATCTAATTAATGATATCAATTAAATTCATAGGATATCAATATACTGTTGTAAGTCTCCGCACTGTTTTCTGTTTTTCGGTTAAGACAATTCTAATTGTAAAGATAATTCTTGAAGGGCCCAAAAGTAGAAACAAATTAAGACAGAGGAAGAAAATGTCAAAGTAAACCAAGTCAAGTTTATATACTCCAACAATTCACGGGCTAGGAATTCTAGCCACGCTATTTGAAAAGGGGAACTTTCATTACTAGCCGACTATTAGAAAGATAATAATACAAAAGAATAGCACCAGTTAATGATTAACAAGTATGGCAGTAAAATATTTTTATATTTAGCAGATTTCAATCAATTCAGATATGTTAATAATAAATTTTGAGCGACAATCAAGCTACTACAAAATACACTCCTAATACATTTTAATATCCTTTTCTATATCAAATCTTGAACCAGTCCATTCCTGACATATAAACTTTTAGAAACTAATTCATTCCATAACCAAGTAATTTTCCTATTTTTATGTTAAAAACTTTCCATAACAAATTTTCTACTTTCCATACAATGGATATTTTTACTAGAAAAAAAAAATACATGGGGTATTTATACAACACCACTCTAGTTAAATTATACATTTTATATTCTGAAAGAAATAAAATACATATATTTTGTAAAAACTATAACGTATATTTGAGATATATATACATTATAAATTATGTATCTTCTAAGAAAATCATGTATAAATACATATATTGCTTATACTCGTATTATATTTAATATATCATCAATATACCATTTATATTTTTCACCAATATACCATATATATTTGTATACATTATGTGTATATAATAAGTTTATCTGATATATTTATTTCTGTTCACATATTAGTGACATACTAAAACTTTAGATTTTTTGTAAGGTATTTGCTAGTAATATACTTTGAATAATATATATTGTGAGACAGATAGAAAGAAATAAATGCCGGGAAGAGAAAAAAATTGAAAAGAAAAACTCGGTTGAAAAGATTTATTGTAGATTCAATTATAATATTGAAGGATCCACGCGAGAGAAATTAGCTATAACTTAATTGTGATTTTTGAAAAAATAGAAAACTGAAAGCCGTTACTCATCAATCATCAATATGTTAAAAATAGATCCCTAATTTATGTCTTCCGTTCACTCATCAATGTTGTGCATAAATTTTACAATATGCTAGTATTGTAAAATAAATTGTTATTTATGGAATAAACTAAGATTAATGTTCTTTTTCTAATTATATTTACAACGATAGGAACTGTCACTAATTAAAAAGCTTAGGTTATCTTAATTAATCTAAAACTTTTCCCCCACGTGCCAACCACTATTATTCACAAAATTAAACTTCACTAGTGCCGCGACCCCAAAAATCCCACCTTTAGGATCGTGATGGCACCTAGTTCCTAGAACTAGGTATACCTATCAAATAGCAAGATCAACAGAACTAAAAACCAATTTAAACAGTAAAGAAAGTTGAAAAGTGTTTTAACATAACCAAAAGCGAAAATACAAAGTCAAATAAATCTCAAAACCGATAGTATGGAGTCATAAGCTCTACAAAAGTATGTGCGAAATCTCAAAATACAATACTGTCCGAAAATGCAATAAACAATAGTAAGAAAATCAGCAATTCCGAGGCCTGAGAGCGAGAACAATATTTATACCTTGAAGTCTCCTCAATATTTGGCTCAACACACTAGCACCCGACTCGATTCGAGGTACCTGGATCTACACAAAAAATGTGCAGAAGCGTAGTATGAGTACACCATAATCGGTATCCAATAAGTATCAAGACTAACCTCGGTGGAGTAGTCACGAGGTTAAAGTCAAGACACTCACTAGACATAAAACCTGTGCAAAATATCAATATAAAGCTAACAACGGGAAGCGAAATCAATAAATGACAACAAAGAATAAACATGTGGTAACAAAACAAATTAACCCCAACACAGTTAAAGTACAAGCGAATCAATTAATGAAAAATAAATGACCGTTCAAATCCTCAAGCCGTTCCAACACAAGATTTACAACAAGAATCACCCCAAGGTACCACACCTCTTAATCACAAATCACGAGTCACACACCACAAATCATCCTTATGACACTGCGTGAGCTTAACATTTTAAAATATTTCCCCGAAACAGCTTCACGAGCGTAAGTCCCCTTATCTGACAGTGTCTGCTTCACAATGAAGTATTTTTCCTTATTAGCAACATGTGCTTAAGCTTCTTTATCTCACCGCATGCGCATCAATATACACACGACCCTTATTCCGCGGCAAGCAGAAGCGGATATTCCTTATTAATGGTGGTGCAGGTGAACCCATGCTAATCCCAAAAAAATTGGTTTATTATATATATAGTTCCCTTAATATCTACAAAAGCACTTGCTGGCCCCATGTTCAAAAATGGGTAAAAGGTGCACTAGTTGAGTCGTTTCTTTGTTTCCTTCGATCAACTAGTCAAGGGTCTTAATTTTTATTTTATGTTATTTTTTCTCCTCTCTTTTATTGTTTTACGCATTGGGATCAATCAGAGTATTATATTTTTTTTTTGTTTTTTAATCCCAAATATCTAATTCCCCTTATCCCAATTCACGCAAAACACAAAACTTGTGTCTCTCTCTTGCAATATTGCAAGCATGTTTATCTTTGAATTAATAGTGCACACATTCTCTCAAATTCCCGGATCCGCCTCTAGCCACAAGCGTATCTCAGTCAGACACAACAATAACAACCACCCTTACCTAACGTACCCATGTGCCTCAACATCACCAAAATAACAATATCAACGCCACGGCTTAACAACAATATGTACAAGAATCATCACAATAATATAAGGGTACAGGGAGTGAACAACAAAATAAAAACATATTTCATATAACAAACAACTCCATATCAAGGCATATTAATAGCCTAAGGTCTAACCGGATCAATACCACTCATACGCCCGTGCACACACTCGTCACCTTATGTACACGTCGTTCCACATAATACAAACAACGCAATTAGACCAAATCCTAAGGGGAAGTTTCTCCTATACAAAGTTAGGTAAGATACTTACCTCAATTAAGCTAAATCAATCCTCTAACAATCCCTTCCCGTGTGAATCAATCTCCAGACGGCTTAAATTTAGCCAAAAAAAATTAATATCATAAATAAATAAAAGTAAAGTTTCGATCTTTAAGAAAATCAAAAAGTCAACCCCGGTTCCGCACCCTAGAACCCAACCAAATTCACAAATTTCGAATACTCATTCCGATACGAGCCCAACCATATCAATTTCATCCAATTCCGACCTCAAATCCACCTTTCAACATTACTTATATACAGTGTTACACTACAGCATTTGGTGCATCTAGATACAGTTATGAAGTTTCTGAGTGGGGGGAATACCATATATATTTGTAAAAAAATCCTATTGTTCATTTGCAAAATACCAGGTTGATAGTATCTTGGTCATATCATTGATTTCGCCGTGCATGCATGCTGATCCTTCTAAAATAAGTGCAATAATGAGCTGACCTTTACTTACCAACATTAGAGAATCTAGGGGAGTTTTCGGATTCGTTAGAACCTTTTACAGGGCAAATCGATGCTTCTAGGCGAGGGTTAATACTCAATTTTAATCCAGGACTATCACTCCATTGAATACTCAAGTCAAGCTCTCAATACTGATCTTTTTCTGGCAATGATAATTTATACGGTAGAACGACGGAGATCGATATTCCACCCTCTGTCCTTTCCTTCGCTATCGTCATAATAATATTACCAGGTATCAGACTTGACCATCTTTCAGTCTTCAGTGCAAAAGTATAAATATTGTTAAAGAGAAATTATGACGTGGTTGAGTGTTAAGAGGAGAAACATTGACGGCTGTTAGGAGGCGTGAGAGGTTGACCATGACGGGTTTGAGAAGAGGACGAGGCAGACTTAAGAAGTACTAGGGATAGTCGATTAGGCAGCACATGGCGTGACATGACCCTTGATAGTAGGTTGTGGAGGTCGAGTATTAGGATAGAAGGTTAGTAGGTAGTTGACAGTTTTTCCTTTTCTTACCCGTAGGACTAGTAGCATGCAAGTACTTTCCTATTTACTTGATTTATATTACATCATGTTATTTAGTTTATTTTAGCTATCGGTTTCTCCTATTGTTACTATTTTGGTGCTACTTATTCTTCCCCCCCCCCCCTTTTCTCTTTCTCTCCTTATGTTTCTTCTCTCTTTTTCTCCCTTTCCTTCTTCTTCTTGCTCTTCTTCTCCTCCCTACCTTTCTGAGCCGAGTGTCTATTGGAAACAACTTCTCTATCTTCACTAGTTAGGGATAAGGTTTGCGTACACATTATCATCCTCAAAACTCGTTGAATTATATTGGATATGCTGTTGCTGTTGTTGTTGAGTATTATTTCGATCCAACATTGCAATTTGTCACTGAACAACTCACTTGTTCAAAAATTTGAAAAATTTAGTCTAGTTAGAGCTTCCAAGTTGTAAAGGATGGATTATGAAAGTAACTTGGGGTTCTAATGAGAATGAATTTTTAGTCTCCAACTAGAACCACTGGTATTATTTAGAATGGCTAAGTTAATAGGGATCTCTAATCAAGATGGCAGAGAAAATGTTTTGGAAAACATACATCAGGTGAAGTCTGGAATTCCATACCTTTAGGCCTTAGCAATCTGTGATATGTATCCATCTCATTCAATTGTTTGGTAGTTAATATTGTTGAATTGGTTTGGTAGCCAGCCTTGTTGAGTTTGTTAAATATTGGTAGCCAGTTTTATTGAGTTGGTTTGGTAGGTAACCAACCTTGGTGAAATTGTAAAAAGGGTGTAGAAATTGTCAAATATTGTAGGCTTTAGAGAGTGAGTTTTTGGCTATAAAAGGAGAGCTTCAACTCTTATTTCTACACACCAACAAAAAAGAGAAAAGAGAGAGTAAGATATTCCATAAACCATAAGAAAATAGTTTGTGAAGAAAAATAAAGTGTGAGAGATATTGTAGTGAGGTGAAAGAGTAAAATAGTGTTTACTTCTTTTGAGGGTGTAGAGGTCTTAGGAGTATTTTTACTCGTTACTACACAATGTAAAATTCCTCGCTATAGTGATATCAGTTGCTCCTCTTGGCCGTGGTTTTTCCCTTTATTCAGAAGGGTTTTCCACGTAAAATCTTGGTGTCATTATTGCTGCATTTCTATTCTTGCTGATTTAACCATTATTTTGTGTACTGCGTTTATCACAAATACCGTGAATACTATTTTACAGGTTTATTCCCAACAATCTGGTGGTCAATCTAGAGAGCGAAAGAGAATTGCGAATACTTTTTAAGCAAAAAAGAATTTGTGATAACTAGTAGTTACATCAGTTTGTTAATATGCTGAATCAAAGGATTTAGAGGCCTTGCTAAATATTTTGAGCTCATTACACAATTTGCAATGATGTCCTACTTGTAAATTTTTTGAGCTCATTACACAACTTGGAGAGTTGGAGCTCTTTACTGGCGGCCTTCTGTATTTCGGGCGTGTCATTAAAGAGCATTAATTACATAGATTTTGGTGCATTATGACCTTGAACATTAGTGTGCTCTGATTATGGCATATCACAGACATGCTTTTTGGTGCATAAAGTAGTTTATGCTTATGCTTTTTACTTGTTGATTTCGTTAAAATATATTGCTTTAACTAATGCATCATGGTAACTGTCACATGGGCATTTTCTGTCCGCCAAAAGTACTGCCCGTTGTGCGACAGTCAAGTTCCCATTTGGCTTCAGCCTTGCCCAATTTTCTTTCGCTTTAGAGGTTTAACACTTAGAATAATTTTAAGGCAGCATAAAATAAACGAAGGCACAACAGATTTACGGGAACCCTTTCCCAACCTTTTATAAAATCAATTACAAAGGAAATTCTCGAGTTTGGCAAGGTGCAGCCACCCTTGGCAGGCACGAACTCACAAAATAGCCGACACTTGCACGATTCTGCCCTATAAGAGCCCTTGCCTAAGGCGTCTTGTGCTGCCCACTCGTTTGGCAAGGCAATGACACATATTTTGTCATATTCAAGCGTTGACATAGACAACCCTATGCCTACATCTTTGTTAATTTCCCTCCCTAGGTACTTAGTCCATTTTTTGGGTTGCTAACACACACACACACACACACACACACACACACACATATATATATATATATATATATATATATATATATATATATATATATATATATATATATATATATATATATATATATATATATATATATATATAGTGTATTTAGCCCAAAACTGTTTTCCTATTTCAAATGAATCCCCTAACTGATAGGACATGATCCCCATGATCAAAAACATGCATGTCATGTTAGAACATGCCTAAAAACATGCATATACTCAACCTATAATAAACAACTCTTGGACAAAGCAGTTTTAACTGCTCAACTGCATGGCATGTGCACAACACACTCGTTAACCGCTTCATATGCGCTGCATGTGCGCATTTCTAGCCAGTTGCTGCACGCCCAAGGGTGGCATTGCGCCCAGCCTTGACCTTTGACACTGCTCCGCCCCAATTCCATAGCCACAACTTGTCACCCATGTCTTTGCCACACGCACGTCCGCTGCCACAGTTGCTTGGTCATGTCAAGTCGCCTTTACTTGATTAGGTTTGCCCCTTTGGTAATGCCAATCTGATTTTAGCATCAAGTCACCAAGCCATGATGCCTTTCTCTTTGCTAAGTCGTTTGCCCACAAGTAACTTAGGTGCCAGCCCGGTCACCTAATTCATGGCAACATCATATTGCTAGTGCCACTGCCTTGGCACTAAGCTACCTCACTTCAGTGCCTAGGTCTTTCCCGTTTTGCCTTGGCAAGCTTCTGTCCAGCCCGCCTAGTTCCGTCAATGTCTTGGCCTTTGCTTGCACGCAACCCACTCATGTTTTTGTGTAGTCCGTCACACCATAGTCCTCAAATAGAAGTGTAGTCCATCACACTTGTCTTTGCAACAGTTTGTTGCCATTGACAACACACATTATCTATCATGTTGATTTCCCCTGCACATAGGCCAATGGCAAGGCCATCATGCCAAAATCCTTGCCATTCCCACGACGCTTGCCGATCAGCTTTGTCAAGGGTCTAACAAACTACCCCAACCAGTTGAATTCGACGCTCTCGTCGAATAAATCCCAACACATGCTCGCCATTTGCAAAAACATCACAGGTTCTTCACACTTTTGAGAATTACGTTGTCCTTGCCCTTAAGTGCAACATTTTTCTCCTTTGCTTTCCCTTCTTGTCATTCTCACAGTAAACCCAGCACGCAACTGATTGATTTGTAAGAAATCCACATTGATTTTTGGCACCATCAACTCAAAATTTCTCCACCACTGCCTTCCTTGCCTTTTCTGAATTTCTAAGCCAATATAGTCCCTTCCACGAACAAGTACGCCGACCCACTGTCTTGAAGTCTTGTCCATGGCTATCTCGACCTCGTTACGAACCTGCTCCGCTATACCAGTCACGAGGGCGTTTTCTGTCCGCCAAAAATGCTGCCCATTGTGCGGCAATCAAGTCCCCACTTGGCTTAAGCCTTGCCCAATTTTCTTTCGCTTTCGAGGTTTAACCCTTAGAATAATTTTAAGGTGGCATAAAATAAATAAAGGCACAAAATATTTACGGGAACCCTTTCCCAATCTTTTGTAAAATCAATTACAAATTCTCGAGTTTGGCAAGGTGCTGCCACCCTTAGCAGGTACCAACTCACAAAAATAGTCGACACTTGCACGATTCTGCCCTATAAAAGCCCCCGCCTAAGGCGTCTCGTGCTGCCCACTCGTTTGGCAAGGCAATGGCACATGTTTTGCCATGCACAAGCTTTGACATAGACAATCCTATGCTTACATCTTTGCTAAATTCCATCCTTAGGTACTTAGCCTATTTTTGGGGTTGCTAGCGCGCGCGCGCGCGCGCACACACACACACACACACACACACACACATATATATATATATATATATATATATATATAGTGTAGTCAACCCAAAACTGTTTTCCTATTTCAGTTGATATCCCCAACTGATACGACTTGATCCCCATGATAAAGAACGTGCATGTCATGCTAGAACATGCCTAAAAACGTGTATAGACTTAACCTATAATCAGCAACTCTTGGACAAGGCAGTTTCAACCGCTCAACTGCATGGCATGTGCACAACACACTCGTTAACCGCTCCATGTGCGCTGCATGTGCGCATTTCTTGCTAGCTATTGCACGCCCAAGGTTGGCATTGCGCCCAGCCTTGGCCTTTGACACTGCGCCGCCCCAATTCCATAGCCACAGCTTGTCGCCAATGTCTTTGCCACGTGCACGTCCGCTGCCACAGTTGATTGGTCATGTCAAGTTGCCCCTACTTGATCAAGTCTGCTCCTTTGCCAATGCCAATCTGATTTTAGCATCAAGTCACCAAGCCATGATGCCTTTCCCTTTGTTATGTCGTTTGCCCACAAATAACTTAGGTGCCAGCCCGCTCACCTAAGTCATGGCAACATCATATTGCCAATGCCACTTCCTTGGCACTAAGCTGCCTCACTTTAGTGCCTAGGTCTTTACCGTTTTGCCTTGTCAAGCTTCCGTCCAGCCCGCCTGGTTCCGTCAAGGTCTTGGCCTTTGCTTGTACGCATCCCACTCATGTTTTAGTGTAGTCCGTCACACCATAGCCCTCAAATAGAAGTGTAGTCGATCACACTTGCCCTTGCAATAGTTTGTTGCCATTGACAACACCCGCATTGTCTTGCATGTTGATTTTCCTTCGCACATAGGCCAATGGCAAGACCATCATGCCAAAATCCTTGCCAATGCCGCGCCGCTTGCCGATCACCTTTGTCAAGGGTCTAACAGTAACCTCATAGAATATTATTCGATGTTGTTCTGAAAGAGAGGGGAAAATGATGGACCATAATTAGACTAATATAAACTCTAGCTGTTGGAAAAGGTAGGAAGAAAATCTAAAGCTCCATTCTAGCTGTCATATGGTAGGTCATTTGGAAAGAAGGAAATTTGAGATGTTCTAAAAGCAAATGAGAGAACATATACAAGCTGAAGTACAATACTGTATTCATCTTAAATAGCGCAAATGACATAGACAATCAAGCATCAATCCTGCGCCGATGGTCTAATTCCACCTAGTGGCGACTATTGACAAACTGGAGCCTGATCTTTTTAAGTATTGAAAGAGCATCTTCCATATTAATTCTTGCATCAGGTGTCACTACAGTGCAGATCAAAGCTAATTCCATGATAGATAACATACACTGCATCTTTGTATTGGTTTTTTCATCCCCTGGCTGCACTAAATTAGCATCCACCACCTTATGTATTTCACTTGGAAAAGAATCACTAACCCACTGTCGTATACTCAAGTCTCCAGTAAACATTTCATCACTTGGTTGCATTCTTGTAAACGTCTCTATCATCAGGATGCCAAAACTATAAACATCGCAGCTCGTGGATACTATTCCATCTTGTCCATACTCTGCAATCATAGTCGAAAATAATTAGAAGAGTTTCCTTACTATCTAGGAATATTCTAAACTGTTGTTATCAATATATACCAAGGGAAAGAGTTAATGTTTTGGGTACTCTGAGGATATTCAGAAGCTTTAAAAGTTATAATACCTGGAGCAATGTATCCAATGGTTGCAATTGTCCTAGTTTGAACAAAAGCCTCCCCTGCACCTAACAATTTTGCAATGCCAAAATCACTGACATGACCAACCATGTCTTGATCTAGCAAGACATTGCTTGGCTTCAAGTCACAATGCACCACTGGTGTTGAATAGCCACTGTGGAGATAGTCCATTGCAGATGCAACATCTATCATTATATCTAATCTCTGCAACATGTCTAAGAAAAAGTTATGAGAGTATAGCCATTTTTCAAGTGTCCCATTCGGCATGTATTCCAGTACTAATGCTCTGAAATCAAGGTTGGAGCAACTAGTGATGACTTTAGTAAGATTTCGATGGCGGAGGTTCCTTAGCATCTCACATTCTGTGTCAAAACTTTTGAATGCACCCTCTAATTGCACATTGAAGACCTTTGCTGCAAAAAGAGTACCATCCTGAAGTATCCCTTTATAGACCATGCTGAAACTCCCACTACCAAGCAAGTTGCTTTCACTGAATCTTTCTGTTGCTTGTTCAAGTTCATAATAGGAAATTCTTTCATGCCCTTTTACCAGAGACACATCTGCTGGACCTGCATTCTTCTTTTTCTTTCGCAATCTTAAAAATACATATGCAAGGGCTAATGCAAGAAACAGCAGGCCCACTCCCAAAAGGACATACAAAGCCAAGATTGCTTTTTTCCTCTTTGACCTCTTAGTAGATTTGACGACACATGGTGGCACATAAAACTTAGAATCGCCACAAAGAGCATCATTGGACAAGAAAGATTGACCTGTGGCATTTGCAAAAGGACCTCCAGTGGGAATCTCTCCACTGAGTTTATTGAATGAGATGTTCAGATATTTGAGATTTATAAGAGCTTCTAGTGACTTTGGAATTTCACCAGTAAGATTGTTAAAAGACAAATCCAAGACTTCCAAGGCCAACATTTTGCCAAATGAATCCAGAATAGGCCCGTCTAATCTATTATGTGCTAGAGAAAGTTTAATTAATTT